>JBBPDI010099365.1:0-10890 GCA_037974545.1 Cucumis variabilis | reverse complement strand
GCATGTTAAAACTAAGATTGATCCCAATGATTTCTTTAGAAATGAGCAAAGTATACCTGTCCTAACCGACATAAAATGTAGTGTAATTTGATATGTTAAACTATGTTACTATGTCGGTAAAGTGAGTATAGTTTAATAATAATTGACATGGGTACTTTTTAAATTTTTTTAGGTTGGAATTTCAAGTTCTTATATTTGTACTTGTATTGTACTAAAAACAGTTTGTTTAAGGCTTTTCAATTTCGTATTCACTGAAAGTTTTGATATAGATAACCATGATATGATACGGTCATGGTCGCTAATTAATTTAGACGATGATTTTTTTCTTCTTGTTGATGGTGAGTCCAAGTATAGTCTGTACTATAGACTTCGTTAATGTTAGCTGTGGTCTGTACTATAGAGGAAGGTGTGCCCGTGTTTCTTTGGTGTGTATGTGTGTATATATGTATTTGTTTAGGTTTCTTCGCGAGGTTATACAACTAATTTCCGATGCCTTGGATTTCCAATAGCTTGGATTTTGGCATTGGTGGTATGCTTTACTCCCTGCGGTTTTTGCTGCATGAGGAATCATTGGCAAGTCCCATTGCCAATTTATCTAGATATATTCCCGAAGCCGCTGTCCGGATACGTCTAATGATATCATGATTGTCGATGCCATAAAAGTAAAAGGGCGTCAACAATGTATCTGTCTTTCTAAATATTACATTTGTAATTCTAATATTTGAAAATCTGATCAGAGTCATAAGAAATAAAATTAAACCGTTATACATTCAAGAAAATTATTTTTGTAAAATCTAAATTTTATTCAGCATGAAACAAGTTCACGGGATATTAGTTATATCCCTTCATTTGTAAACTAATAATAGTAAACTCGATAGAAATAAAGTTTCAAAGTATTCTCTTCGCACTACATCCATATTTGACGTTCTAATCCATTTAACTTCAATTAAAAATAAAAAAAAACACTATTTCCTCATTGTTCGATTGAAGAGTGGAGCGATTAGCATAAATTGCAAATTCAAGAAATTCCATTAGTTTCAAACACACGTGAATCAACAACAACAACAAAAAAATTACACTCATAAATTAAATTACAAATTCAAAGACAAATCAAGAATCTAAATGTTTAACATAGATCTAAATCAAAGACAACCAAGAATCTCTATTTGGTTTAATCTGGAATAAAAGATTGACATAACCACATGTTCGTTTGATCACACTCAAACAAAAGCAAATACGAAATATATATAAAGATTGCAATCCAGCTGACGCCGCAGGAGATCTGAACCAGACCAATAGGGTTTGTGTGCGGCACTGGTTTGAACCAACGACGGACGAGAGAAAAAAGTGTTCCAGGCGGCAGACTACAAGCTGAAGAATTTGATGAATAGGGCAGAGGAGAGGAAAAGAGAAAAAAGATACATTAATGGCGAGTGTAATAAAGTCGACGGCGGTGACAACCTGACGACTATCGGAGACAACCCGCTATGGTGGGAGCAACTAATGAGAGGAAGCTAGAGAGAAAATCCTAAGCCGCGCACAATACAAATAACCATATATGAAAAGAAAGGAGACAGGTTAGGTTTTATATAACTCTTTCCCAATACACCTTTGAAGCGTCGGGATATACACTATATCCCGAAACCTAAAATTACAGCATCGAACGTGCTTAAAAACGAATCTTATTTTCAAACACTGCTAATGGTGGAGAAAATTGCGTCGGGAGAGGGTGGGTCTATACCTGACAGAGGCAGTAGACTTTAAATATATCCTGACGTAGATCGAATGGCGTTGGGAGTAGTATCAAACATCCTGACGCCTGCTCAACGGCCTCGACCTTAAGCCCAAACTGTCGACCTCGTCTTCTTGCGTCAGTTAAATCTATTTGTTCCGACGAAATACTTTTGACGCATTTTTCTAAGTTCGCACAGTTTTTTTTCTTTTCTTTTTTTCTTCTTTTGTAGAGAACATTGATGAATTACATGAAAGAAAAATGTTAGGTGATTTCATTGGGTAGGATGAATATAGTTGTAGCATTTGAATAACCAACTACACGAATCTCAAAACGTAATTATTTATGTATTTGTCATGTTTATGTTCATGACCGGATTTAGAGTGTACACTATACATTAATTCTGTTTTATGGACGTAGTTAAACGCACTATTGATTCTCTTAGTTTTTTTTTTTTTTTACTTTTTTTCTTTGTTGATTTCTTAATAGATCTCAATAACATTAGTTGATTTATTCTTGGCTCTTAATCTTAAATCTAACAAGTTAATTAAATGCAAAGAAACTCAACTTAATTTACTAATTATTTAAGTGTTTTGAAGTGTCCAATAAAGCTCGAAATAACTATTCCAATGTGATTTATATCAATTAACACTCACAATCTAAATTGGAGACCGATTGATCTTCACACCCACAATTTTCTCTGTGCACATTTTGAGGAAAAGGAAATAAGAAGCATCATTATGTCATTCAAAAATAACAAAACTCCAGGTTCCGACGTCTTCCCTATGGAATTTTACAAAACTTGTTGGCCCTTGTTAAAGATTGACATTATGAAATACTTAAGTGATTTTCATTCAAATGGGGTGATCGGTAAAAATATCAACAACACCCACATATCTTTGATCGCTAAGAAGAAAGATTACTCCATGGTAGCTGACTTCAGACCAATTAGCCTCACCACCTCTTTTTACAAGCTTCTGGCAAAAGTTCTAGCTAACAGATTAAAAATGGTTTTGCCAAATACGGTTGCAGAGAACCACTTCGCTTTCGTGAACAAGAGGCAAATCACAGATGCCATTTTATCAGTAAACGAGATAGTTGACTTCTGGAGAACTAACAAAAGTTCTGGCAGCGTCGTTAAAATTGATCTGGAAAAAGCTTTTGATACTATCAACTGGAAATTCATTGACTTCCTTTTCATGAAGAAAAACTTTCCTCGGCGCTGGAGAAACTGGATTAAAGCTTGCATCAATGGAGTGCAGTACTCAATCATAATAAATGGTCTTCCGAAAGGTAAAATGACTCCAAAGAGAGGCCTAATACAAGGAGACCCACTGTCCCCCTTCAATTTTTTCTGGCTATGGACTACCTCAGTGCAATCCTAAATCATCTAAATTGCTCCAAAGTCATTCAAGGGGTGGTTTTCAATAGCGTTTGCAGCATCAACCACATCCTATACACAGACGACATCCTGATTTTTGTTGAAGATGACAATTCGGCTTTCACAAACTTAAGATGGGCTCTCAATCCCTTTGAAAGGGCATCTGGTCTTTCTATAAATCAAAATAAATCTTCAATAAGCCTTATAAACGTTTCCAACACGAGATACCAGCAGGTGGAAAGTTTACTGAAAATTCCTACCCAAGTTTTCCCCATCAATTATCTCGATATTCCTTTAGGAGGGAAACCAAGCTTTCTGAGCTTCTGGAATAATACCATTCAAAAAATCCAAAAAAAGCTCAACGATTGGAAATATTCACAAATTTCTAAGGGAGGGAGGCACACCCTAATTCAAGCAAGTCTTTGCAGCCTCCCAACATTTCAACTCTCTGTCTTCAAAGCATTAATGTCTATATGTAAAAAGATTGAAAAAATCTGGAGGAATTTCCTGTGGGGATCAAATCTGAATGCAACAGCAAACTATAATTCCCACCTGGTCAATTGGGATATTGTATCTACTCCAAAAGAGTTTGGGGGCCTGGGTATTTCAAAGGTTGCTGTCACAAATACTGCTCTTCTTTGTAAATGGCTCTGGCGGTTTGGAAACGAACCTAAAGCTCTGTGGAGGAATATAATTAATGCTAAATATGGATCCAACTTCATTGGTGATCTGCCATCTTAGGGAAAACACAACAGTTCTAAGGCCCCATGGTTCTCCATCATCAAAAATAAAATCTGGTTTGAAAGCAATTTCAAATGGAAAATAAAAAATGGAGAAAACATCTCTTTTTGGCACGGTAGTTGGAATGAAAAAAGTTCTCTTGCTCTTTCCTTCCCAAGACTCTACGCCCTCTACGATTCAAAAAATGAAACTGTAAAGGAAGTGTGGTCAAATAGTACTAATGAATGGCTTATCAAGGCAAGACGTCCTCTAAATGATAGAGAGATATTGATTTGGGACAGTTTAAAAGCCACACTCACAGCTCCTAATCCGTTGTATGGGAACAACAAACCAATATGGCTTTTAGACAGAAACAAAGGATACACAACAGCTTCATCAAAAAGGACGAGGGAAATCACTCAACAGCAAAATTATGACCATGATTTCCTCAAAACCTTTGGTACGTTATGGTCTTCGGCTATCCCAAAAAAAAGTAAATTTTTTCTATGGACTATTCTCCATAGGAAAATAAATATCATGGATTTAATAAAAAAAAATGCTCGTCCATGTGTCTCAACCCAAACAGATGTGTTCTTTGTTGTGAGAGCAACGAAAGCTTTGATCACCTGCTTTTTTACTTCAAAACAACAAAAGCACTGTGGAAGAAATTGCTGATCGGGTTGGGAAGCCACTAAACATAAATAACTTTGCCGCTCTCTACAACACCATTTCTCAACTAAGTCAAAAGGGCAGGAGAAATATCATAAGATTCAACACAATAACAAGCCTCATTTGGACAGTCTGGACAAAAAGAAACAACAGAATTTTCCTGGAAAAATCTACTTCAAATATCAACTTATGGGAAAATATCTGTAACTTAATTGGAGTTTGGTCTAGGCGTCACAACTCTTGTAAGCAGTATGACTCTACTACTATTTCTCTTAACTTTAAAGCTTTGTTAGATTAGATTGTCTTAGGTTGTTCTCTAGCCTTTCAATCTTGTAACCTAACTCTTTGTTAATAGATTCCGCCCTCATTCTAAGTCCCGGCTTAGTTTGAAGGGTCTATTTTCTTTAAAAAAAAAAAAACACTCACATCGGAGCTCTACCAAAGAAGATATAGTAAAACCAAGCCTAAGAAAAAATTTACACCATCTAATGATATGGAAAACTAATTATCTTTAAAATGGATTGAATATATAGTTATATATATGATAAATTTACATAAATATAACAAAAGCGTTAAATATTTATGATCCATACGACAATTTAAGATAGTTTAGGAAGCCAATAACTTTCTTATAAATTTTATATTTGCCTTTATTGGATTTTGATTATTGTGGGACGATTAATTAATTTTTTTTATTTTTAGTTGTGTTTTATTCTTCTCTTCTTCATATTAATTATTACTTCTCTTTCTTCATATTTCCACTTCTTGTTTGCAATTTCTTCATTTTCTCTTTCAAAATTTCTTCATTTTTCTTCATCTCTCATCTTTTTTTTTCTTCTTGGTACAAGATCTGAACGATATTGGTATAAGATCTAAACGATATTGGCACAACATCTAAACGATCGTGTACCAATATCTAAACAATCAGTTATCTATCTCAGATAGACAGAGATAGAACACTATCACTCATAGTTCGTTTAGCTTTAGTATAAGATCGTTTAGACTGGATACAAGATCGTTTAGACTGGGTACAACGGTACAAGATCGTTTAGACTTGGTACAAGCAGATCATTTCGATGGATACACAATTATTTTTTCATGCTGTGTGTTACTGATTAATTGTGTGAGTACTTCTATTATTCACGTTGTGGGCTTGTAGGTTTTTTTCTTGTACATTATAAATATATATTTTCATGCTTTATTCTATTTTTTAAAAACCCCTATATATATATTTCCATTTAAAATGGACCCAATTTTAATGTGACATGTGAAGCCATGCATAGAAATATGAGTCATTCGTAACTCATTTATTTTCTAGATTAGTACAAAATAATATTTTTATTTTTGAGTTCCTAATTTTAATTACTTTGGACATTTCTTACATCATTCCCATGCGATGTGAACTATATATAATATATATAAATTTTATTAATTATGTGAACAATAACTTGGTCTTAGAATAATAATGCACCCAAAAAATGGGTGTTTTTATATAAAAATATATAAAAGGTTTTTCCATTGACAAACTAATGAAGTGTTCGTGAAAAGTATCAATCTTCATCTTGATTTCTAGTTGTATATATTTTCTTATTGGAAATTTTCAAATATCACCAAGTTGCACTACTAGACTTGAAAAAATGTTACACTTTTTATATAGTTTAATAAGTCCTCGCTTGAAACATTGTTTAGAAAAATATTTTTGTACGTTTTCAATGAATTAGTTTTACATAAAACGTATGTGTGATGCTGAATTGAATAATTTAAAAATAATATTAACTTTGAAGTTACATTTTGTTGAAGTTTATCTGTTTTTGACACAAGTTATTCAATTGTTTATTTGTTTCTTAATCATACTTGAAATTTTTCTATAATTGAGAACATTATTTAAATTAAGAAAATTATTTAAAAACAAAATTATTAGAAATATTTACAATATAACACAAATTTCATGGTTTATGAATTATAGAATTGATATACACTGATAAATTACTATCATCTATCACTAATGAATATTACTAGTGACTATCAACGTCAATAAGTGATATATATATAGTTAATCAATATTCATCATACTTTTTACTATATTTTTAAATATTTACTATACTTTGAAAACGGCTAATTAAAAGAAAATAATATAAATTTATGACTTTGATCGAGTATGTTTATGGACATTTATCTTCGTTAAATAAAAAAATATACCTTATTGTAATAATTAGTTGACATTGAAATCTCATTAAAAAAAAAAGGTTTAAATACAATTTTATTTATGTTTGAAAAAAGAAATTAAACTTGTGTAGTTGTCGTGATTTAGTTTCCTTTGTGCGTAATTTTTGTTCTTCTCCCCTCTACATCTTGTGTGAACCATGGTTTCATTAACTTGGGGTGATTTTTTTACTGGACTTGCCTCTTTTTCTCACTTTTGATTTTGGAACATTTGAAATAAAGAGTTTATTATTATAGTTATAGGTTATTATAATTAAGTTATAATATTGTGTAGTAAATAATAAATTTTGTAGTAAAGAATAAAAAAATGATAAATAAAATATTAATAGTAAAATCTATAGTAAATAATAAATAGTATTAGAGATTTGAGAGGTTGTTTTTATCTTTTTCAAAGGCAGTGGTTAATAACTTAATACATGTTGGATATTTTTGTTAAAAAGAAATAATAAGTTTTTTTTTTTTTTTATTATCAACCTGGTTAAATAAGGATATTATTTAAAGATAAAAGATTTTCTTTCATAATAGAGATCTTTTATCTATATCTTTGTGTAGAAAAGATTATCATGGCCTTTAAATAACTAAGCTACTGGATTAGTTATGTGTGTGCATCGACGAAAAATAGATTTCAGAGAAATTGTCTCTCGAAAAATTATTATTCGTGAAGTTTAGGGTTGCCAATTGTATGTGTGATTGAATACCTACTTCATTTTAACTAAAAGAGTTTACTTTTGAGTATTGATAAGTTGATTTATCTGTTGAATCTTAATAATATTTCTATCTGAGTAGAACGCTCTCAAGACGTAGGTGGTATTCACCAAACTAGGTTAACAAATCCCTTTGTGTTATTTGCTCTTTTTGTTACATTAGCTATTTTCGCAGTTAATTACTTTCAATATCACTAGAGGATAATATTGATCATCTCATTTATTTTAGTCTCAAACAAAGTTTTAATATTTGCTCATGGCATGAAAAGATTTTTTTCTACAAAATATTTTTCTTATTTATAATTATGCATCTATAATATTTTGTCCGATATTTTCCTTTTTAGAAGTGTGACTTTTATTTTCCAAATGAGAATTATTTACCTTCTAGAATTTGAGTATTTAAAAGAAATTATGAAGCTCCTTTTAGGGTTGCCAATTGTATGTGTTTATTGAGCAAGTCGAACTTGTTTATCAAGAAAGCCATTTTTGCTTATCGAGCAAGAGTTGTTTTGTGTTGCATGACCATTGTGTTCTACATTGTGTTCTTGCATGTTGCTCAATTGTATGTCGTTGTACAGGTTTTATCTTCATTCGTTGATCACAAAATACACTAAAGTTAATCACAATTTAAGGGAAGCATGCCTCTAAACCATTATTGCTATCAAGAAGAGTTTCTCAAGCGTAGAAAGAGGGTCACAATCATTATAACTGGAGGAGGTTTACGTTCTACCTTTCCATCATGTTGCTTACTTCTATGCCAACTGTGGTTTTCTAGAAGCTAACGTAAATAATATATCCCATGAATGATATTTTTTTCTCTTATTCTGAAGGACGATTTATCTTCCATGCATATGGAACATGTCTGTTCACCTTCTGTACTCTACCCGAACAAGTCATCATAGGCAAGAAATTCATTAAATGGTCCCCAATAAGTTTGCATATAGTTGATACAACCCACCGGTAAAAGAATCGTAAATACGCACACCAATAGTCCATAACTCTTTCAATTCTTCAATCTACAGTTATAGGTAAACATCAATTTCCTTTCTATGAAATCTCAGACCAGGTATAAGCAATGAAATGAAAAAGTTGGATTCCTTTTCATGCACTTCTAAGGTGAAAAATTATAAGGGATTATCACCACATGTTACATATTGTAGGAAGTACTCATATTCCTAAACGTATTAAAAACCCGTCTGAAGCTACTCCTAAATAACCATTTTGTGAATCTGAAGTGAAATGAGGAAGTTCATGAACTAAATGCTTCTACCCCTCTGCATCAGCTAGAAATTGTAACACATCCTCAGTTTCGACTATTATATCTTTATGTCATCTCATGTCAGAAGCGCCTTCTTTTGGTGCAAACAAAATCTTTAATTTTGGTATTATAATAATTTATGTGGAATATATTTTATTACTTTTTCCATCATTAACTTTATACCGAGACTCACCATAAACTAAATATTGTTGTAAATCTTCAAATTCATTCATTCCAATATAATACACAATATTCATGTTCACATGAATGAATAATGGACTCATAACCTAGACCTAAGTCATGCAATTTTCCCTTAGCTTATAAAATGAAGTAGGTATGGTGGTGCTCGATGGAAACGCTGCTTTTAACAGTTTTAGCAACATGTTAAATGATTTGTTACTCTAGCCGTTGAGAACTTTAATATGCATCAACTTCACTAATAAGTTTAAGTAGGAAAATTCCGAACAACTAGGGTAGTTCATTAGGTGCTTCATTATTCATTATTTATTAAATTCTCAAATAAGTTAGTTGTATCCCATTCTTAACCATTAAAGAGCATTTCATTCTCCATCCCTTCTTCTCTGTTGCTTCTTCGATTTCAATTGGAACTTGTAAATCATTTATAAGATTCAACATTTCATTTTTCTTAAACAATGTTAGTAGTTTCTTCATCATTTTGCGTTGAATGCGTTGTAACTCTTTCAAAACATGTAGAAGTTGACGGGCTCTCCATGATATACCCATTGACAGTATGAGGGAAATATTCCACAAGTTAACTTTTACATTGAGTTCGTACAATTTTTGCATGTACATTTTGTTTCGTCCGGAATCAGTAACATGAACTTTGCCACCTCTAAAAATTGGGACACTTCTTCCTTATATTCAACCGACAATTTATTTCTAAATTTAATCCACTACTTGTACATCATTTATAATAAATATTTTCCAACAAACTTGTGAATTTAACACAAGTAATTCCCTGTATTATTTAGCCAAATAGTTACAGTTACTTATTACTTATTACAAGCTCATGGATGCTTATAGGAAAAAAACTTATTCAAATCCAAACAAGTTAACGAATAGATTATACTCAAGTGCACTAGCTAGCTTAAACTCTTGGAAGTAGTTATATTTCAAACAATAACTTCCTTAAATCAAACCTTAATAACCTCAAATTTATCACAACAAAAATCAATAAAGCGAAACTTCAATCCAATTTATCACAACCACAACTCGAATCACAATTAAAACCTGAAATAATCCTAAATTCAATCCCAACCAAACTTCAAAACAGAGAAAAATTAGCAAAATGGAGAACAAATTAAAGGAGGGATTTTCATACTAGAGGAGATTATCAGTAGCAACGGTAAGCAATGGGAGGAGTAGATGACCGATGGTCGAAGCTTGGTCAGACAGTTGTTGAAGTGGCCTCGAACGATGGTTAAAGCGGCTCCGATGAGCAGCATGAGGGAGAAAAAAAGACAAGTGATGTGAATGAGTTACGTTTTTATTTTTTTAGTTCTTTCAGTTATGTGAAATGTAGATATGAAAGGGGCTCTTAAAAAAGAACTTCCGACACTACCTTTTTTAATATGTTGCTTTCAAATATAGTAAAACAAGTTAAAATATTTACAAATATAGCAAACATGTCTATATGGAATGGACCATGTTAGACTACTATGTGTATCTATCGTGACACAGATATAATATACATATAGTAGTTTATCGCAGTCTATCACAATGTTGATATTTTGTTATATTTATAGATGTTTTCAGTAATTTTATCATTTAGAATAACTTTTTTACTAGGTTAATTTCATAAATATGACAAACCGAAAAATACGTAATGATCCAACTTTTTATACTAAGCTGAGGTCATTGCCACTAAAACAAATAAAGACTTTTTTCTTTAAAATAAAAGAAAATACTAAATTTTAAAAAAAACGCTTCAAATAATCATTTATAAATTTTAAATAAAGTATGTAAAGAAAAAAAATACTAGTTCGGACCCTATTTAAAATAAAAGAAAATATCATAAGAGTACTCATAAGTTCTGAAATAAAAGACTGTTATTGAAAGGAGAGACAAAGAGCACACACCAACTTACGTGGAAATCCGAGTACCGAGAGAAAAACCACGATTGTTTGTTGTTATTATTTTCTAATGAATAATACAATAGGTACAAGGGAGAATAAATAGAGAA
>JBBPDI010099362.1:0-26635 GCA_037974545.1 Cucumis variabilis | reverse complement strand
TCTATCTTGAGATTTTCTTTAAAGAACAAATAATTGGTTTAGTTAGAATTGCAAGGATCAAACTAAACCCTTTGAAAAATTCATTAGTTTTTTTTAGAATTTTGATTCAAGAATTTCTTCTAAGATCAAGCAATTTGATATTGCAAGGAAATCTTGAATTAAAATCTCTAGTTAGGCATAATTCAATTTTCTTTACCTTCTTTTATTCAATGATAAGATTTGATCTATGCCTAAGCTCATTCCTCACTTATCATCTTGGAATTAATCTCTAGTATCTCTCTTTTCTTTGTGAATTGAATTGCATACAAAATTTCCCTTCTCATTCTCTCTTATAATTTCCCCCAAATTGTTTCCAATGCTTTTCTTTTCCTTTTGTTACTAATCTCAATCTTTTCAAGCATTACATTCAAGCAAACATCTATCCTACACTCCCTTGGGTTCAACACCCGTGCTTTCACCTATCTACGGTAAAATCAAGGGTAAACTACAAATAATCTTTTGTCAAGGCGGTGTAGGTGAGTACCCTTTACAACCACTTTAATTTTCGAACATACATGTGTTGATAACGACCTTACCTATATACTTTGCATAATCCTTTACTTTTTGCATATCAATTCCGACCCTATCACATAACTCATATGCTATCTGTTCATTTTGTATTTTTTATATTAGTATTGTTTTGTAAGCTAAACATCATGGAAGAAAAGTTTAACATATTTTCTGTGAAAATAATGCATTTCTTCTTTAACTCCCATATTTCTTGTCCCCCCATATATACATAGTCGATTGAATGATAATAGTTGATGATTGTGATGTTCTGAGAATCATACTGAGTGCAATAAGAGTTCTACTCAGCTAAGCGTGAGTATCTGAACCTTGCTCATTTTTAAGAAGGGCTTGAGTAAAGATCGTAATCACTAAATAAGTGAAAATCACTTTTAGCTGAGCAACTGGCGGGGAGAATGCAACTGTACATTCTTGTTGCCAAGTTCTTCCTTTGCATACATCGCTAAAAGGTTGGTGTGTGTGTCAAAAGCATGGAAAAGTTTAAGACCAAAGTAAGGATTAACTATTATTATTGTATTTGAGATGATCAGGTATAAATCATAGCTTAACTAGGAATATTTGCATCCCGAGAGGTGAACAAATATGGTGAAAGTGCTGAGAGATTTCTCATCTTAATTCTTAGTTAATACATGCTTTATATCACCTCGAAGTATCACAATATTAATCATTGCCTTTAGTTAATTCAATTTTCTTACCGGCCATGCCTACACTGAGTTCATATCCCATTATGTCATACTCTCATGTTCACCTTGCGCCGCCAAGCATTGTAGTGTAAATATCTAGGATCAATATTATACTATTCATATCTTTACCGTATAGTGTAGAACAAGTTTATGATGTAGGCGAACAACCTGAATTCCCGCTTGACCCTGAGATTAAATGAACATTTTGGAGGAACATTTTGGAGGGAACACCAAACGAACATGGACAATCAGAACAACAATGTCCCTACCAACCAGGACGCCCATAACCATAATCTAGACTACTTAGCTCATGATCGGGATCGGCCCATCAGATCATATGCATCACAAGCCTCTATAAATTCAACTCGGGTATTGCAAGTCCAGATTTGGAGACAACTCAAGGTTCAAAATCAAGCTAGTAATGCTTTTAATAATCTAGAATGCTTGACAGTTTGGAGAGCACACACACGAAGACCCACATGGGCATATAAGGAATTTCTATTCCATCTGTGCATCATTTAATATGCTAGGAATGTTGTGAGATGAACTATGCTTGGTGTTATTCTTACTCACATTGCGTGACGAGGCTAAACAATGGACTAACTATTTGGAAGAAGGGGAGGTCACAACATGGGATAACTTGATTGAAAAATTTATGAAGAAATTCTTCCCACCCATTGAGAATGCGAGAAGAAGGAAAGACTTGATGACCTTCGAACAGAGAGACAGTGAGAACCTAATTGACGTGTGGAGAAGATTCAAGAGAATGATGAAGGGATGCCCTCACTATAGCATACCTAGATGTGTTTTGATGGAACAATTTTTCTTTGGGCTAAGTAGAGATACATAACAATTTGTTGACGTTGTGGTCACTGATGAGATGCTCAGGTCATCCTATAATCAAATCAAACAATGTTGGATGTTATGGCCAGCAACAGTGAAGAGTGAAGAGATGAGAACATTGGATTGCGAAATGATGGTAAAGGCAATAGAAGAGATAGAGGAAGGATAGAAGATGGGGCGGATAGAAAAGCAATAGTGGCACTGCAAGGACAAGTAATTGAAATGAATAAGCTTCTTCAGTCAATGGCTTTATCACAAGTCAACGTTGTGGAAAGTTCAGTACATATGATACAACAAATGTCTGAAGTTAGTTGTGTGAGATATGGCAAACCTCACGGTGTTGACGCATGCCCATTAAACACAGAGATGGTCACATATGTAAGAAATGACCTCTACTCCAACACCTACAACACAAGATGGAGAGACCAACCCAATTTCAATTTGGGGGCCAAGAGCAAAATGTTCAACAAAGACAAATTGGCCAATCAAATTACAAGGGTAAAGCACTTGGTTATTGCCAAAGACAATATCAAGAAAGGCCACAATAACCAAACCAACGCCACAACCACCATTATAACCCAAATCATTCTTCTTCTTCATCATCTTCATCATTAGTGGAAACCCTTTTTCACGAGTATATGCAGAGGAATGATGCAGTGCTATGGAGTCAAGTCTTATCCATTAAGAACTTGGAGTTGTAACTGAGGCAACTCAACAATGATGTCTCCAGAAGACAAAAAGGAGTCCTTCCTAGCAATACTGAAACACTGATTCAAGGAGCGCGTTTAGGCAAAGAAAAGTGTCAAGCAATGACACTAAAAAGTGGAAGAAACTTGACCATCTGTGGATCAGAGTCTAAACATAGAAATTCTACTTCTACCTCTGCTGCCAAGATCGTCAGTTCAAGTACTAATTCTCATCCCTTAAACTCCTCTTTAACTAATAATAATCCTTCCTTGTAGAATAAAAATGTGTTTTACGATGAAGTGGACCACACAATGTGAGAAGAATAACGCAGTAACTTGTTTAACAAGGTGACAAGCTCCAATCCCTTACCACCCCCTCCATTTCCTGTTCACCTAAAGAAGCAAGGCAACGCACAATAATTTTTACAACTCCTAGATGTTTTAAAGCAGTTCCCAATCAATATCCCATTTGTTGACACATTAGAGCAGATGCCAAGCTACGCTAAGTTCATAAAAGATATTTTTGTGAATAAAATGATGATTGGTGATCTTAAGATAGTGGCTCTAACGCAGACAATAAAAGATGTCTTTAAGAAAGGAGTATCTGAGAAGATGACAGATCCTGAAAGCTTCACGGTTCCCTCCTCTATAAGCAAGATAGATCTACGTCGCACTCTATGCTACCTTGGGGCGAGCATCAATTTGATGCCTCTTTTGATCTTTAAGAAGTTGAAGGTACGGAAGGTACAACTATCACAAATAAGGCTTCAATTCACAGACAGATCCATCGCCAAGCCAGAGGAAAAAATTGAAGGTATTTTGGTAAAAGTGGACAAATTCTTGTTTCCGTAGACTTTGTCATTCTAGATTACTAAGCTGATCGGATGTTTCCAATCATTTTGGGACGACCATTCTTGTCAACTGGTCATGCCCTCATAGATGTCCATCAAGGGGAATTGACCATGTGTTTTAGCAATGACGAGATCAAATTTAATGTCATGGATGCAATGAGGCTTTTTGCTGATGTTGAGAACTATAGTGTAATAGAAGTCCTTGGTTAGGACTATTGTAAGGAAGAAATATTCTATAAGTTGTTTAACACTGAAGAATTCCTTAAGAACGAATCAGATTTATTTGAGGAAGTAAACATTGTGTCTGGTGAAAAGAATTTTGAACCTTTAGATTTTCTAAACAAAGGCAAGAGAAAACAAGGGCATCAACTGAAGAGCCACCAGAACTAGAGGTCAAGCCTTTAACCAATCACCCAAAGTACATATATTTGGGAGAAAATGATACCCTTCCAATCATTCTCTCCACTTATTTGAAAGTTGCAGAAGAAAAGGTGTTAATGAATATTTTGAAACGTCGTAAGAAGGTGATAGGATGAACCTTGGCAAATATTCAAGGGATAAGCCCATCCTATTGCATGTATAATATCAGGTTGGAAGAAGGTTAAGTGGGTTTCAACGACGATTAAACCTCGCATGAAAGAGGTTGTCAATAAGGAAATCATTAAATGGCTTGATTTAGGGGTTATTTATCCCATCACAGACAATGAATGGGTAAGCCCAGTCCAATGTGTTCGTAAGAAAGGTGAGATGACTGTTGTAAGGGACGAGCAAAATGAATTGTTTTCAATGCTAACAGTAATACGATGGAGAATATGTATGGGTTACCACAAGCTGAATGTGGCAACAAAGAAGGATCAGTTCCCTCTACCGTTCATTGGCTAAATGCTGGGCAAGCTTGGAGGGAAAGAATATTACAATTTTTTGGATGGTTATTGTGGATATAATCTGATCACAATTACACTGAAAGACCAACACAAGACAACATTTACCTATCCTTACGACACATTTTCATTTAACAGAATGTCGTTTGGTTTATCCAATGCGCGAGGGAAATTTCTAAGGTGCTTGATGACTATCGTCTCGAACTTATTGGAGAGATTGATTGAAATATTTATGGATGACTTCTTAATATTTTGGGATTCTTTCAAGAAATGTCTAAACAGTTTAATGGAAGGGTGTGTCTCGTTATGATCTAGGAGAAGTGTCACTTCATGGTAAAAAAAGTAATTGTGTTGGGGTACAAGATCTCTAAGGCGAGACTAGAAATGGACCCTGTGAAGATCAATGTGGTTAGCAAGTTACCACCTCCTTGTGATATCAAATTGTTGAGAAGCTTTATGGGTCACATGAGATTCTATAAGAGATAGATTCATGGGTTCTCCTCGATGGTCAAACCTTTAAGTAATCTATTATGCGCCAATCAACCCTTTGATTTTGATAAAAAATGTAACCAGACATTTTAAGTCTTAAAAGATGCATTGATTTTAGTACCTATTCTCATCACACCCAAGCGGTCACAAACGAAACATTTGAACTCATGTATAACGCAAGTGACGTAGCATAGGGGCTATGCTGGGTCAAAATAAGCACAAGGTGATCCATCCAAGTTGGGTCAAAATAAGCACAAGGTGATCCATCTAATTTATTACACGGGCAAAACCGTTAATGACGCTTAAGAAAATTACACTACCATTGACAATGAATTGCTGGCGGTAGTATTTGCAGTAGAAAAGTTTAGGAGCTACATTGTGGGCTTTAAAGTTATGATGCACACCGATCATTCTGCGATTAAATATCTCATGGCGAAGAAGGATGCCAAGTCGCGGCTAATAAGATGGATTTTATTGCTATAAGAATTTGATTTGGAGATCATAGACTATAAGGGCATCGAAAACCAAGTGGAAGATTACCTATCGTATCTTAAGAATGAAGAGTTCCAACAAGAGAAGAGAGATATTAATGAAAGATTCCCAGACAAACAACTCCTTTGCGTTGAGATAAAGGAACCTTGGTATGCAGACATAGTCAACTATCTTGTTTGTAAAATATGGCCGCAACACTTTAACAACCAGTAGAGAAAGAAGTTGTTTCATGAGTGTCATTTTTATAGATGGGATGAGTCTTACCTTTATAACTTAAAGTCTGATCAGATATTAAAGTGGTGTGTCCCAGAATATGAAATAATGGACATACTAGCCCTTCCTCTATGGAGGACACTTTGGTGGACAAAGGACGGTCGCAAAAGTCTTGTAGAGTGGGCACTTTTAGCATACTCTCTTACAGGATGTAAGAAACTTTATGGCAGATGTGATCGGTGTTAAATAACATTGAATATGGCTCGACACGATGAAATGCCCCAACAGCCCATCTTAGAAATTGAACTATTTGATGTGTGGGTAATAGACTTTATGAGATATTTTCCTCAATCCAAAAACCATGCGTACATCTTGTTAGTTGTGGACTATGTAAGAAAATGGGATGAAGCAATATCTTGTGCTAATGATGATGCGATTACTGTTAGCAAATTCCTGACAAAGAACATCTTCACGCGATTTGGGACCCCTCGAGCTATTATTAGCGATGAAGGATCACATTTAATTAATCACTTCATAACCAAACTGCTCATGAAGTACAATATAACCCATAAAGTAGCCATCGCCTACAATCCACAAACAAATGGACAGGCGGAAGTGTCCAACATAGAGATTAAAAACATATTGGAAATGAAGGTATAAAAGTCCTATGGCAGTGGAAGAGTTTACAGAACCATTCCTCAATTTAATTTGAAAATCCCAAAATACCAGTACATTGGCAAAAATAATTAAGACTTAAAGGCTAAGCATGCTTTCTAATTATAAATTAGAGAGAGAAAAACTTACTTGTTTATGTCTTTGAATCTACAAAGTAAATCTCCAAATTGGGACACCACCCATCGAAGACATTCCTATCCTTTGGGATGAGATTGGTTTGTGGAAACCAATTGGGATGGAAAAAATGTTTAGAGAGAAATTATTTTCTTTTTGTAGAGAACAAAAAAAATTTATTCTTTTAATTCGTTGAAGAAAACTGTTTTCGTTTAGATATTTATAATTATCTTTCCTTTTGGGAGTAGAAAAATGAGTATGAGAGAATCATGAGATTCTATTAATTTTAAAAAAAATACTATATCAATAAAAAATTAAAATCTGCTAATTAATTAATCATTAATTAATTAGTTAATAATTAATTAAATCATATTTAATTAATATTTCATCCGGATCTTATTTAATGAATATCTCTCTAATATCTAGTAGAATTATATTTATTTAATTAAATCAAATTTAATTAAATAAAACTAAATATTAATTAGTTCTCCAATTAATTAATAGCTAAATTAAATGTCTTATATTTAACTTAAATTAAATTTGAATCATATTCAAATATAAGTTTCTCTCATAACCAATAATTTTAATGTGAATCCAATTCACATTAAATTAATATTTGAACTCATTCAAAAAATTTATCTCTCATAAATTAAGTTTGAATCATATTCAAAATTAAATTTATTTAATAAAGTTTAATATAATGTATCACTATACATTAAACTAATTTCCAAAGTAATTTTGAACATTTGAAATTACAACCAATATAATAAATCTCATTACCCTTTACGAGTTAAGAAAGGGACCTTGGACCTACAGATAAGAAGCTACAATGATATGAGATTAATTGGTTAAACTCATTAACCACATTAATCAATATTCGTTAATTGTGTGTACACTTCACTAAGGACTCACAGCTGAACTCTTCTCATTGTAGATATATTTATGTGTCCATGGATATAGACCAATAACAGTAAGTTAGTCTTTTACAGTGTCCGTAACACCAGTTGGATCAAATTAACGTTTTACCCCTTGGTTACTTCTAATCCTTAAATATCAGTGCTCTTCTAATGAACAACCTGTTTATGGTCCTACCAATTAACAAAAACCTCTCTCGTGCCATTGAGAGGGTAGAGTCTTTTGTTCAAGTCATGAAGACGCCAAGGGAACACTCATCTACTTACCCTAAAGTAAGAAAAGAGTGAATTATATCTTGTGTAATTATGTTCCCAGCACTCCACTCGATCTTGTCTGCAAAATGATAAGCTCATCGGGTCGGTGATCTAGCCACTCTTACTCGTATAAATCAAATGATAATTCCTCCAAACAGGAGTTCATAGTACACTCAAGATTAAGACTAAGTTACGTAGGTCATTCTATTGAAATAGAAATCAAACTAGTTAATGGAGTTATATCTAGTGGTTACTATTTTGCGGTTTAATTTTATGCAAACTCATTACATAGGATACTCTCACTCGTATGTCAACTACACAAACACATTGAATTATTGTGGTTGTATCAAATACAAAGTAAGTCGTATCCATAGTGTTACCAGGATAAGGTACTCAACCTTATCCCTATACTATAGACCCTTTAAGTTAATCTCGAACATTGATTCGTGTATGTCTCTACATATTGTTTAAGACTCATTAAACAACTTAAGATGTTAGATTATTATATTTGGGTTATTAAGACAAAACTAATAATATAATCAATAAGAGTTATTATAATAATAACACTTTATTAACAACGGTCAATGAAGTATATTTACAATTTACAAGTTTTAGGACATAAATTTCAACAGGAAAAAGTAATAAATCACTCCTAAAAGGATTGGACGAAGCTCACCACAAACATGACATTGATTGAAATGTCTCCTTACGCAGTAATCTTTGGGAAAGCATGCCGCTTACCGCTAGAGTTGGAGCACAAGGCGTTTTGGGCATGCAAAAAGTTGAACTTTGTTCAGCACGCCGCAGGAGAAGCAAGATTACTTTAATTGCATGAGCTTCAAGAGTGGCATTCTCAAGCCTATGAGAATGCCAAAATTTACAAGGAAAGAATAAAGGCATGGCATGATGACTGCATCCACATCCGTAAACGTGAATTTAGCATTGGTCAGAAAGTGTTATTATTCAATTCATGTTTGCGTGTGTTTTTGGGTAAGCTCCATTCAAGATGGTCTGGGCCATTTTTGGTTAAGCAAGTCTTTCCATATGGTGCAGTGAAGATTACATCGCCAAATGAAACAAATGCTTTTAAGGTAAATGGATAGAGGCTCAAGGCGTACATTGGTGGAGAACGATGTAATGAATTTTTTGTAAAACTATTGTAAAACGCCTTTTACACATTGCCTTTGAAACGTATAAATGTATTTGTAACTCATTTCAAGGTATATCATGTATACAGAACGCATTGTTTTGTGTATCATTATCGATTTGTTTACTTTTTCTTCTTCTTGCTTCATTGTTTGTTTTCTTACTTCGATTGAATTATTTTTTATCTTCTTTATCGCTTTACGAACTTCTTTTAATCGCATCTTTTATGTACTTCTATCTTTATGACATGTCTCTATCATTTTATAAGCTTAGGATAGTTAGAACTCTTTTTTGCTTATGAGGAGTGATTGGACAACTTGCAATAATGCGAGAAATCCAAGGCAATGATGCGATGAAAACTTAGGTGACATGCTTTGGGATTTTGAAATTTATATCACTTAGGAAATTGTGCTTTACGTGAGAAAGGTGAGATGTCTTCGTCATCAAACGGTTACTTAGAGCTTTGAAGAGATGCGCTGACCTATGTCAGATACAATTAACCCTTCAAAGCCCTATATCAGAAGAACCTTTGGTCGTCATAATTAACCCTTAGCTAATATATATCTGAAAAACTTCCATTGATGTTTCTCCTTAGAATTTATCATGCTTAGGATTTTCCATTTTTAAACCCTTACCACAAAATTTTTTCGTCTCCATTTTCTCTCCATCTGTCCATTTTCAATAGCTGATAAGTACCAGAAAGCCTTCAAAATCACCTAAATTACTAAAAGTCCTAGCAGAAGGACGTTTTGTTTTCACTAAAACCATCCAAACACCCGAAAGTTTCAAAGACTGCCAAAGCTTCTTTTGAGAAATCTAGACCTGAGGAGTCTAGGAAAAAAATAATCTTTGAGCCACACACTCATCCCTTAACCTAAAGTCAAACCTACTCCATTAGACCTGGTTTAGAGCAAGCCCAACATCCACCAGTGAGCACCAAAAACTCCATTCCAGAAGCTAATGACTGGATGAGGCAAGATGTAAATATATATATGGAATTACCTGATTTAGAAACAGAGATGGAAGCCATAAATCTTGAAGACAGACAACCACATTACAAACACTTAAAACACGGGGCTGGAAAGTACTTTTAGAGTCTAAAAGAGCCAAGCGTAGAGGCAAATCTATAGATTCCTTCTTAATTCTCAAGTCCAGTCATGAAACTCTTTGAAAAATTATAAACCGCTGAGAAAACAAAGAGTGAAGTAGAAGAGAAGAGAAGAAAAGATGAAGAAAGAATTAAAAAGAAGAAAGATGAGGAAATAGCCCTCTGCGAGGAAAGGGGAAGAAAAGAAGAGGAAGGAATAAGGGAAGATAAGGAAAGAAGAAATAGAGAACACATGCACAAAGTACATATGATGAAGAAAAACTAGGAAAAAGAAGAAACAGACATGAGAGAGTGAGAAGCAGCTTGCGAAGAGGATAAGCGTCTTTGCAAGATGTCTAAGAAGAAAAGGAAAAGTGTAACCTCCTTGGCAAAAGCAAAAAGAAAATTGGCAGAGATACAAACCATCAAGAAAAAGAAAAAGGAAAAGCTCATGGAACTGAGTGAGCAAGTAGAAAGAGTTGCAGCAAAGTGGAAGAAGAAAAAGTTTTGTTCACTGTCAAAGCAATAAATGAGTTATATGATTTACCTTGAGACCATGATGCATACCCTGGCCAAAGGATATTTGATCACCCAACATAAGGCGATGAAACAAAAGCGATAAAAGTGATCGCGTGGCTAGAGGTAGCCTGGACACCGATACTAACTGGGAGGCTTCATCTTTTTCCATATCAGTTGACAACTGAAGCAAACATTTGGTTGTTTTTCATTAAGAAAAAAATTCTCCTCATGCGCCATGATAATACAGTTTCTATTGAATACGCTCTACTGTTGTATTGCATTATGACTAAACAAGCGTTTAATCTTGAGCATGTCATGAACATGGCGTTCGTTGGTTCGTAGACACAACCTAAAGGCACTAAGCCATTCCCATTCGTGGTGGATAAGTTATGCTTAAAATTCTTTACGACTCTCATACGATACCCACAAACTAATATGGCGGTGGCAAGTACAACTTGGTGGGTCTTAATCGTATCATTAATGTTTATCAGAACAAAGAAGAAGAGCGATGCCTAAAAATACAACAAAAAAGAATAGATGAGGATGATGAAAATAAAGAATCTCCACCACTGTGAGGCCAATAGCAGAAAGAAAAGAAACAATCTCAAATGATAAGGATCAAACTAACAATGAGCCTCCGTAAAAGAGGCAAAGAAAATTAAAAGTTAAAAGGATACTTGTTAAACATTCTTCTACCTTTTCTCCCCTCAACAACCTTTCCCCACATGCTCCCTCTCTGTCCGACAGATTTGATGAAATTAACCCATTTTAGTCTCACAAAAATATTGGAGCCAACCCTCCCACATTTCCCACTAAAGAAACAGTTAACCCACCTCTACCAACTGATCCTTTTTTGCCTCTATAACCCATCTTTCCCAGTTAACGAAGTCCTCGCTTGACTGTCACTTCCAAAGTCCACCTCCCTCATCATTTTCCAACGATGGGCTCTTTGACTGATAATACACCATCTCCAACCCTTTTCCCAGCTGGTTTCCCCACATTCTAAACTTCCCAAGGCTCCCCCTTGCGACAAGTATCTGTGTGGCCTTGCTACGTACCCATTAATCCAAACCCACCCAATATCAATCTGGATTCCAAATACATTGATCTGAACGTTCCAGTGGTCATGTTACCTAGCAAGGGTGTTTCTACTGAAGATGAAGAGGTGATGGTCGTAGACCCAACATTTCCTCTAATAGTTAATGACCTACTCTTCCAGACCACACTTGATGTGGATACTACAAAAAAATATTCTTACCCCAATGTCTATGTCGACAAAGAGAGGCAACACCGACGTCTTGAAAGACACGTCGAGATAAGTAGGTAAGGTCCATGCCATCGTAAACTACATTGGGGATAAATAGAAATTGAATTTTTTATTACACTTTCTCCGATGTGGACACAGAGGACGTTAGAGAAACGTAGAAATTAAATTCTATTATTAGACTTTTCCCAACGTTCTTACACACCACGTCAACAAAGGTTTAAATAATAATATTAAATCCAAACCTTTGTCAATGTGGTGTGCCAGAACGTCGGCAAAAGTGCTAACATTAATATTAATTTTTAATCTTTGTTGACGTTTTTACACACCATGTCGACAAAAGTTTAAATAATAATATTAAATTCAAACCTTTTTCAACTTAGTGTGTAAGCACTGGAATAGCTTCTTCATACATAGACTGGATGTATCATGGAGAGCCTGTGAACTTGTACAGAGGTGTGCAAAGAGTTAATGAAGGAACAAGTAGTAGTAATAATCCTTTTAATAAAGGAACTAGCAGTAACTCATTTTCTAAAGAAAACAAAATGTTGGGTATGCTGCATAATTTACAAGTTGGAATTGAACATGTAGAAGGGATGGGGGAAGCTTTGGAGGATGAATTATCATTTATCAGTGGAGTAGCTTTAGAGAAAGATAGAACAAACGTGGTATTTAAGAAGTTATTAAACCAAGCAAGTTGTGAGCTATACCCTAGCTGTTTAGAATTTTTATCCCTGAACTTTTTGGTTAGGATGATGCATGTGAAGGTTCTAAATGATATGAGCAACAAGTGTTTCGACATGATTTTGCAGATAATAAAATGTGTATTTCCAATGTGTGGTACCAATATTTCTGATTCATTCTACGAAGTCAAATGTAAGTTACATGACTTGGGCCTTGGATACGAGACTATTCATACCTGTATGTATGACTGTGTATTATTCTGAAAGGAGTTCGAGGATTTGCAACAGTGTTTGACTTATGGTGAGTCTTAGTAGATGGTTAGTTCCAATGATAGTTAATTAGGGGAAAAAGTTTCGCAGAAAGTATTTCACTACTTTACGTTGGTGTCAAATTACAATGCTTTTTTGTATCACAAGAAAGCTAGGCGGACATAAGATTGCATAAGGATAAAAGGGTAGAAACAGAGGATGTGCTTAGACATCCAACTAATGTAGAAGGATGAAAGAACTTTGATTCTTAATTTTCTAACTTTTCTTTAGAGCCACGTAATGTTTGTTTGGGGTTAGCTTCATATGAATTTAATGCGTTTGATCATATGAGTACCTCATACAGTATGTAGCCTGTGGTGTTAATTTCTTTCAATTTCCGCCATGGAAATGAATAAAAGAATAAAAAATTTTCATGTGTTTGTTCATTCCTGGCCTAAAATTTTCTGATAGGAAAATTGATGTGTACCTACATTCATTAATTGAGGAATTGAAAAATCTATGGACTTTTAGTGTACGTACGTTTGATCGTCTTATAGATCAGTGTTTTTAGTTGTATGCAGTCTTGTTGTCAAAAATTAACGACTTTTCAACATATAGTGATCTATCTGGGTGTAGTACGAAGGAGTATCAGGCATGTCTGATCTGCATGGGAGATAGATCGTTGTTCGAGATAAGAGGAAAAATAGCTTTCAAGGGACATCGACGCTATCTTTCAGATAACCACGTTTGGTGTAGAAGTAGGCTATGTGATGGAAAAGTAGAGCGTAAGACATCTCCAGTGATAATGAATGGCCATGAAATCTTGGAACAACTAGGTTCGTCAGAGTTTCTAGTTATAACTAAGCATCTTGCGTTGAAAGATAGAAAACGAAAGAGAGTTCTTAATTAGGCAAAGAAAAGTATTTTCTTTGATCTTCCTTATTGGTCGAGACTACTTATTCGTCACAAATTTGATGTAATGCATATTGAAAATAGTATTTGTGACAACTTGGTCAGTACATTGTTGAATATTGAAGGAAAAATCAAGGATACCACGAATGCCTAATTAGATCTACAAGATTTAAAAATAAGAAAAGATTTACATTTGATAGAAGTCGGTAACTGATTCGTGAAACCACATGTAAGCTACACATTGACTAGCAGGAAGCTAATTGAGTTTTGCAAGTTTCTGAAAGTAGTTAAGGTTTTCGGTGGATTCTTTTCTACTATTTAAAGACGTGTGAGTTCAAATGAGAGGAAAATATCATGTCTCAAAAAGCACGAATATCACGTTCTATTACACCAACTTCTACCAATTGATGTTCATCAATTTTTACTGAGAAATATGTACACTGTTATTACTGAAATGCATAGTTTTTTCGTGATTTATATGCCATGATGATGGGAGTAAATGAGTTGGTCATATTGCAGGTAGATATAATAATTATACTGTGTAAATTGGAAAGAATATTTCCTTTGGCTTTTTCAGCGTAATGGTACACCTTCTAGTTCACCTACCATACAAAACTAAGGTGGTTGATCTGATTTCTTATATTTGAATGTATCCCATCAAAAGAAGTCTTCGCATAATAAAACAATATATTCGTAACAAAGCACATCCTGAGGGGTTTATTGTAGAACACTATTTTATGAACGAATAAGGTACTTATCGTTTGCGGTATCTAAGTAGGATTAAAATCTGATTCACTAGAGATGATCAAAATAATGATAGCATTCTAGAGGATAGGGTGATAGGTGAGTTCGAAGTGTTCATTCAGATGGTACGACCATTAGGAGCGTCCCATATTCAAAGCATATCACAAGAAGAAAGGAGACTCTTTCATTGGTACATTCTCAACAATGTTGATGAAATAACAGAGTACCGCAAGTATGTATCGCTACACTAATCATGACGAGTATTTGTTATTGTCCCACCTAATACTCAAAATTATGTACTTCAGGAAACACCTACTATTGATACGTCATTGGGGTGAAATCATTTCTAAAACTTTGAAAAGACATGGACAAGCTTTTTCTGACTGGTTCAAATCTCAGGTACATAGGAGTAGATGACTTCGAGAATTCATATATGCGGTGTTTTAATTCTATATATAATCAATTCATGTACACTTATTTCAGATTATGTCAGAAAGGCGTGAGAGTTCAAACAATATTTCTCAAGATTTTTTCTCACTCGTAATGAGACATCCACTTGAGATTCGCTCTTACAGTGGATACATTGTCAATGGCATACGATTTCATATGTTGGAGCATGATTCCCAATGCACAACAACAGAACAATGGAGTTATGTTAGTCAGTGAAGGTAGTGGGGTGGTGCCGACAATAATTTCTATGGTGTATTGGATGAAGTGTTGCACGTTTAATATCAATTTAGACGACGTGCTTGGCTTTTTAAGTGTGGATGATTTGACACAGACATCAATAAAAATCATAGGACACATGTGGAGCTAAACTACAAATCAATAAACACGTTTCATTTTTGGTTTGCTGAGGAACCAGTAACTATCACAATCTAGGCCCATCAAGGTTTCTACCTCGATGACCTTAAAAATGGTACGAATTAGAAAATTATTCTAGTAGTACATAATAAACGTGTATGGAATGTGCGAGAAGCGAAAGATGTTAAGAATGACCAACTTCATGTATTGTAAATCATTGTCAGACATCGTGTGGATGAATACTAATTGAGGATGCAACTCTTTGTAGGACAAGTTAATGCTACAAAGGTGGAAAGACCAAAGGTGTGTCCTATCGCGAACAACTTCATAGACTATGACGATGACTATGACAAACAATCATCATCATAACATCAGAGCAAGTTAAGCAAAAATGAATAAAATTGTCTTCTTAATGCATACACATTAGTCATATATTTTTTATACATTTGGTTTATGCGGTACTCACATTTTGTTTAATGTTTGTTCGTTTTCATGTCTTTAGGAATTATATTTAACTTTTCGCTCGGTAATCATGATTCAGATATTTTTCTCAATTTGGATGCGTTAGATAACTTGAGAGGATGAACCTTGGTGGGTGAAACTCTAGGTTCGTCTCATTACACTTAGATACAAGTAGTCATCGTTACTGTCCAATCTAATAGGCTACTTTTTCTTTTGTAGAGCTGTCTCAACCCTCTCCAACTTCCATTCTGAGGAGACGACAACACTCTAAAAACATTGAGTTAGAGAGATACGTTTAGCAGAATGGAAGGATTTCCATTTCAATCTCCTAGGAGGGAATAGAGTTGTCTCTGCACACGTCCCTCATTTCAGCAGCATTATTGGTTTGTTAACACGAGAGACGTTTGTAATTGAGGCACTGAAATAGGTATATGTACCTCGTAAGTGCATCGAGGTCGTCAAGGGTGGCCTAGGTCTAAGTTTGTAAATTTTTTAACATATATATATTGAACTTATGTATGTAGAAGACTAATCTCACACGTATTTCTTTTGTAGCAATTTTTTGTGTTGGAAATCCAGGTTCCATCACTTAATCAGTTTGTTAAGCATCAAATGCTCATCGTGTGGAAAGTTTTCAGAGGAGAGAACCACCGACACTTTAAGAAGTTCAAGGACCCTAAAGAAGCACATGCAAACCCACCGCATAGATTGGCACTTTCTTCGTGATCATTACATGACTCAACAGTTTCAGGTGATTTATATCGTCTAGCTTAAAATCAATTAACAGTAATTTGTTTAATTTTATTTGGATATAACATTTTAATTGCACGTTGTTGGATTGTAGGAGCAATCAAGTGCTTGTAAGGCTGCTAGAGCAAAACAGCCTTACAACCACAAGAGCAATTCCAAGTCGGTACTTCAACGATAAGTCAAGCTCACTGTAACACGGGGTAGCCCAGTAGACAGTGTCTTGTTATTTAAAGAGACACACACTAGTAGTCTTATGAGTTCATTTTACCGACAGTATAGGATGCAAATGTAAGTTTACCCTAACTTGTTGCTACTTTCTATTTAAATTCTGATGATCTCTCCTAACCTCAACTTGTATAGTACATAATCAAATGTTACAACTTCAGTCCTAACCTATCCTAGAGGGTTCTCAACCACTCTCTAACGACTAGATATGCGAGATTGTTTTGGATAGACGACTGGGTTACTCAAAAGATCTTGGTTGGGGATTCAAACCCAAGTCCAGGAAGAGTTTTGCTTGCTCAGCTTCTTCCTCCTCTTACATCACCAAGCACACATTGTGGAGGTTAGCCAACTTAGGGACGACCTTGAAAACCCTAATCGCATGATTAAAGAACAAAGAACAAGAGGTGAAGAGTAGGACCGACTAGTGACAAACCTTGATTGATAAATAGCAGACCGTGATAGGCAAATGGTTTAGACAATTCGAAGAATAGAAGAAAACTATGTACGACAAATAGAACAGATAAGGAAGATGATCGAGGATATGAGTCGGCAACATAGAGGCCCATGAACACTTGGGGTACGTAATTTTCAACATTTAAATTTGTTTGATTCTACATCGGTGATATTCTAACTATACTTTTATTTCATTTGTAGGTTTTTCATTTTTTTATGTGGCGTTCGCGATTACTTGGTATCTACAAGATAGGTGTAGTTTTTTTTTTTTACTTTAATGTAATTGTTCGTAAACATTTTGAATATAATATTTGTACATTTTGAAGATTTATATATTATATTTGATTTATTATAATTAATATAATTTCTTAAATTTTATAAATTATTTCATATTATGTTTCTAGCCAAATAGGAAACCAAGAACAATTCAACATTAATAACAAAAACAAAATAAGAAAATAAATAAATTTTAAAAAAGTAAAAATAAAGGTTTTATTGATGTACGATCTATATTGGTATAGGATACCTTTCCCCGATGCATGGACAAGACGTTGGGAAAGGTCTTTTGTCTATGCGACATTGGTATTACCTATATCGATGTGCCTCACTCACATCGGCATTACCATTTTAGCGACTTCCATCTCACATCAATACATCTCAAGTCGGCATTTACGATTCACCGACATGGCCCTTACCCAATGTCGAGAAAAATTTTCTTGACATTGGTGCCTACGTATCAAAGTACATCAGCAATGCCTTTGTCGGCGTGTTCCTTGCCCTTCGTCGATGCCTTTGTACGTCAGCGAAGGCCTTCTTTCTTGTAGTGGAAAGATACAGGCGAGAAACAATCGAAAGATGCAATGCTCATGCATGAGGAAGTATAAATCGAAGACGAACACCAAAAGAAACACAAACACACATGCAAAGAATGACAATGGTTTTTGTGATGTAATTGATAAAGTCATTACGGAATTCATGCATGCAGCATTCTGAGAGGTACTTTAAGAGAAGGTGGCGATGAAGAATCAAATCACAAACCTTCGCACAACATTGCAGAACTAGAAGATAGGCAATTGGCACCCGAAATGGAATATACACATGTGTTTATCTAGCGTATGTCGTGGCCTATTATTGCACCAGAATTGATCACACCAATTCATCCCATTCAAATTCCTGATGTGACTCTAGGCGATGCAGAACCAAATCCCCCCCAAGACTAAATTTGAGGGTGTATCAAAATATTTGTCACAAAGTATAAGAAAAAGAAAGGAACTAAGAATTTTTTAAGACGAAGACCATTTAGCAAATAGAGGAAATAAGATTTTGAGAATTAAGTTTTCACCGTAGAGAATCTAGAAATAATTTCAAGTTTGGAGTAGGCGAAGAAAAGAAGAAATGCCAGTGTGCGTTAGGAATTAGAAACGCATTCTAAAAAGTTTAGCTATGAGCATAAAAGAAATCAGGCATAAAATTATGATATAATACTTGAGGATAAACATTATTTTAAATTTGGAGGTGTGACAACTTGTAGAAATACAAGTTATTGTAGCCTTTTGAGTAAAATAATGAGGTCTTATCGCATGGAAATAGAAAAAAATAGAGGAAAAAGTCATCAATTTGGTTATTTTGCGAATCCTATAATACAAAAGTACCTTATCCCTAATTTATGAGTATTTAGTGTTTTTGTCGCAGGCTTTTAGGCAAAGAAGAGTGAAGTTTAGCAAGAATATGTTCAAGCGAGAGGTCTAGTGCAACCTTTACAAAAATAGAAGTACAAGTTATGTGATTAAGGCATTAGCAGATAACATCAGTTAGTAGAGAAATTCAGAGAAAGGACAAAAGGATGTCAGAGCAGCGTTGAATACAGCTTTTAACAGGTTTTAATGGCATATGGTGGCCTGTCAAGATCAGTCCTTGTATATAAATAGCGAACCTCAATCCCCAATCAGTGTGCAACTTTTCGTCGAAAAAGCAAGTTCCTCCTTTCACTCATTCATCTTCTTTCATTTGAGCTTTAAGTGGAAACTTGCAACAAAGTAGAGAGGGATCCATCCCTTCCATTGTTCCCCTCACATATTGGCAAAACTCAGAGCCAAAGAATATGAGAGATTAAACTATGTGGCATAACTCATCTGCTATCTGTTCTTTTTGTATTTTTTTATATTAGTATTTTTTTGTAAGCCAAACCTCATAGAAGAAATGTTTAACATATTTTGTGTGAAAACAATTCATTTCTTCTTTCACTCTCCCATATTTCTTGTCCATCCATATTTACATAGTTGATTGACTAAATGGTAATAGTTGATAATTATGATGTTTCGAGAATCATACTGAGTGCAATAAGAGTTCTACTCGACTAAGTACGAGTATTTCAACCTTACTCATTTGAAAGAAGGGCTTGAGTAGAGATTGTAATCACTAAATAAGTAAAAAACCACTTTTAGCCGAGCAGGTGGCGAGGAGAATCCAACTGTGCATTCTTGTCACCTAATTCTCTCTTTCCATACATCACTGAAAGGTTGGTGTATATGTCGAAAGCACTAAAAAGTGTAAGACCTAAGTAAGGATTAACAATTGCTATTGTATTTAAGATGGTCAAGTATAAATCATAATTTAACTAAGAGTATTTGCATCCCGAGAGGGAGCAAGTATGGCAAAAGCATTGAGAGATTGCTTGGTTGTTTGTCAAGTTGTGGGTTGGGACTTAGTAGTTTCATATTTATGTAATGCAATTGCAATACATCACTAATTAGTTCATTACATGTAATGTGCTCACCTTTCTGTATTATGAGCTTAATTCTAGGCGATAAGTCACGAGTCATGATCATAGCATGCGAAGTGCTCACTATGTACCTGTTCATCGCATAATACATAAGTCCTTATTGAGTACAAGTTTTCCTATTGCTTGCCCAATGCAAGCGAAACATGAGGTTTACCTGGGTGATTCAGGATCAAACACATGGAATTATTTCAAGACAATAGTTCTAGGAAATTACTCATTAATTAGACGATATGAAAGAATTAAAGAATAAAAAAATGTAAGAAATGTTAATCTAAACAGCGAGAATCTAAAGAAGGAACAAGAAAATGGTATGGTAATGCAAATTAACTTGAATCAGAAAGATGTAGGAAGGAATGTCTACATATTATTATGCTAATAAGTAATGGGATAACCTTGATGTGATGTAACTCACTAAACCATACTGATGATTAAGACATGCTTCTCTCGAAGTCATTATATGTCACACATGGTCGCTTTCATAGATCCATATGACTAAATATGAATTGGTGAGTTATATCTATAAGGATTTTGCGATTAAGGACTACAACCTATCGGTGCCTACTGCCCATAATTGTTCATCTTTCATGATACAAATGTTGGAAATGATCTTGGGAGGAAAGATGAAATTCCTCCTTGCGCGCGTTAGTTATGTCCTAGCTACCTTCCCTTTCAGGTCGTTGGTGACTTACGTTGGCCAGGTAATGAGAATAGCTCAACAAACGTATAAGACTTATAAGTAGCTCTTCTTATCAAGAACTTATCATCTACCGAAGCTAAAACTAACATGTTCACTGGTGGAAAGCAAAGGAATGTTGGATTGAAAAGGTATAAATATGTAATATATACAAAGCATGTAGGTCGTAGGTCAATGTACAATATGTATAGTACACATTATAAAGAATACAAAAATGGAAGACAGAACAATTAAATGATTTTACAAGTTAGGGGACAAAGGGGAATGGTCTTCTTCTCTACCCATGCTTCTAGCTCTTACTCACAACATGACCATAGAAGAAGAAGAAAACTCAACACTTTACACTCGTGATTCATGCTTGACTCTCTTTCTGGAATATACAGGCCTTTCGTCCATACAAACACTCCTTTCTCTTGGTGAAGATGAAACACTTTGGTAGGCAACTTCAGGCAAAAAACTTCTATTCCTCTGAGACTGTCAGCGCTGACTTCAGTCCTATGAAGTCACATCATTTCAACTACCATTCGTGTCTTCTAGTGAGCCTTCCTCACGTGATGATATGTTTCCTCACCTGAAGATGTTATTTGCCAGGCAAGTTCTCATCATATAGCTTGTGCGCAAGTTGTGCTCTATGATTTACTAATTTCTTCTTGTCCACTTATTCTGCGTTTAAACATGGAAATTGCGTAAAATAGATATTGTTGTTTTTACTATTTGAGAGAATCAATATCTTTAAGTTGTAGAAATAAATCTTGAAAATCCTACAAAAAAAAATTATTGCTTTCTTTACTTTTCTTGTTTGACACAAAAATCTGCCCACCCCCCCTCATGTCATACAATTACTCGATTCTTTAAGTCTTTTCAAACCATTTTTTATTTCTTGATTTATGTAGCCTATTCTCAAAATCCATTGAGATTCGTCTTCTTCTTACTCTATTCTACTAATCTTTTGTGTTAACTCTTTTTCATATTAAGTTGGGTATTTCTTTTAAGAGTTTTAAGGTTATGTAAATTTTCTTCCCAATTTAATTATTTGAAATTGCATTGTATTCTTTTGCTATTGCATAATATTTTTTTTTTGTACCACTAATTCATTTGTGTAATAGAGCCACTTCTTTGATCTTTATCGACCTCACTAAAAAACTTCTTTCATAGAGCTTTCAAAATAGGGGTTTTTGAAGAAAAAGATGCCTGAAATCATGCAATAGTACAAAAGATATTCAAAGAAATTGGAAATGGAAGTTCTAGTTAGTTTTTCTTGACAATTAATCTTTTTATTGATTTTTTATTTGACCTTTGGTTGAATTCCTTTCTTACTTTTGGTAATTAATTCTTGTCTGATTGGCTTGATCACCCAAGATTTCTTGAATTAAAGTTTAATTTCTAAAGGCGCTAAGCACATTTTTTGAAGAATGATTGATTGTGAATTGATGTATGAATCTTTAGCATGTCTATCCTATCAATTTTTTTTTTTCAATTCCCAATTATAATTTGAACCAATTAATCTTTCTTGAGATAGAGGCATTCATCACTCTCAAGAGTCTTAACATAGAAGCCTAGGATCTTAATGCAATTTTAAAGATTTTGTGGAAACCTTTTAAGATAAAAACATTTTTCTTTAAATTAGTATGAATTTTGATTTCTTTCTTGATTTTTTAAAATTAGTTTCTTGAACTAATTGGTCATGGGTTGAATTGAATTGCAATGTATTCTTTGTTCAATGATAGAAAAATTGCTAAAACACTGAATTCTATCTTTATCAATTGATTGTGAGAGAATTTATCTTTCTTTTGTTGTGCTAATCACTTTCTTAAAAACAACCAAAAATATTTAATGGCTTTTGTAACACCTCGAGTTTAGAAGGGGGACATGAATGAACTAATATCACATCTGAATGAGAGGGATTCTGAGGACATGAAACTAAGGTTAAGAAAGGCTTAAAATAATTAAAAGTTACTACCTATACCAACAAGGTGCACTTTCCTTTTCGGTGGATCGATCATAGGAACTCCAAAGTTAAGTGTGCTTAGCTTAGAGTAATTCTATATTGGGTGACCTCTTGGAAATTTTCTTAGGATGCATGTGAGTGAGGACAAACCATACTGAAAGGACATTCATGTTGGTTTGTAGGGACGACTTTCACTCTAATAAGCCTTTTAAGACATGCAAGGATGATGTTGCCAGTTCGTAGTGGATGAAAAAGAAAGTCGAGGAGTCAAAAGGAGAGATAAAGGACCAAAAGTAGTGAAATTAGGTAAATAGGAGATAAAGGACTAATAAGCCATTTCAAACAATTTTCTTTTAGATTCTTGCTTCTTGCCATTTAAACCTCCTCTGGTACATAATTCTGAGTCTTGAATTCTTATATCTTGAATTGTTAATTCTATCCCTCTCTTACTCTATATCAAATTCTTTTTGCATTAATATCTTTAGTAGTGAGATTAGGTAAATAGGAGTTAAAAAACGTAGTTTCTTGAACCTAATCAATTACACGTATTTCAAGAAGATACTTAATTGATCATGTTCTTTGATAACTTGTAGAAATACAAGTTATTCTTGCCTTTTAGATAAAACAATTGAGTCAAAATGAGAGATAAAGGATCAAAAGTATTTAGAAATTCATAAGTATTTAGAAATATATCTTACATAAACATTATGCCTGTTACGCGATTTCCATGTGTTAACACAAGATTATTAGAAAGAAAGACACTAGTGAATCACAGGAGACATCTCATGCAAAGGCTACACATGGAAACTCGTTTGGCAACTAACACTTCTAGGTGAGGAACCTCATCATCATGTAAGGAAGATTCACTAGACAACAAGTATGGTAGTTGAAGATGGATGTGATGTGACAAGACTTCTATCAGGGCTGAAATGATCATAATAGAATTTTTTTTAATGAAAAGATGCCTATAGAAAATCTTCATCTCTACCAAGAGGTTGAGGCCTGAATAGGCCAGAAGAAAGGTCTTAATGGACTAAAGAGCCCACATGGTCCAAAAACCTAGAGAGAGACGAAAGGAAGTAGCCCTTCCGCCGTCTGTAAATCTCATTCTCTTATTCTCTGGTCAGATTGTAAAGTGAGATCTTAACTTCTGAGTAGAGAAGATTCCATATTCCCATTAACCCTAACTTGTAATAGTTTCTATTCTCCTTTCTTGCTATTTGTGGTTGCATTTCTTTGTAATATATGTTGTTTATATTGTACAATGGTCGAAGGCTTACATTCTTTAATGTATTACATGTATATACCTTTTCAATCCATCACTTCTTTACTTTTCACTCGTTAATGTGTTATTAGTAGTTTAAGTTAGTGATAAGCTCTTGATAAGAAGTATCGCCTATGATTCTCATCGCATTAGTTAAGCTATGTTCATCACTTGGCTAGTGTCAATCGTCAACTACCCGAGAGGGCAAGTAACAAGGATAAGGTTAATACTCGCAAGGAGGAGTTTGGCCCCAAACTCCACCTTAGTGAGATAACTTTCAACATTTGTATCTCAAGAGATGAACAAGTGCAGACATTAGGCATCAAGTGGTTGTTGTCCTTAAACAAGATGTTCTATAAGTATTTTAAGTAAAATCTTCTAGATATATCTCTCATAAGTACACTTAATCATATAGATCCCAAGAGGTAACCATATGTGGCATTTAATAACTCTGAGAGGAGCATACCTTAATTATAAGTTGGTTGAACGAGATATATCGTATTAAGGTTGTTGCATTACTTAATCGCATTACAATGCATAGACATTCATTCGCTCTCTCTCGCATACGAGTTAGTTTGTATTTCTATCTCGCCATCCATATCCCCCCTTATAGAATTCTCTAGATGTACATAAATATGTAAAGTTCATCCTTGCATTCTTTATATATTTAATTAATTCTTTTATACTGCCTAGATGATAAGTAATCCCAAAAACTAATATCTTGAATTAATTCCCTGTGTTCAACCCTTAGTCATCCAAGTAAACCTACTGTTTTGCTTGCACTTATGGACCAGTAGGAAAACTTGTACTCAATGAGGACTTAGTTGTCACAGGATATGGAGAGACATAGTAAGCAACTCACATACAGTGAACATGCTCAATAATATATTAGTAGTCAATTTGGACTTACTAATTTCGTGTGTGTGTGATGCAAGTGCAATACATCATTGAGCCAGGTCATTGCGCATAATGCGCTCAACGTACCTCTTTGTATGGAAATCTTTGATTCTAGGTGATGAGTCATGAGTCATGATGATTGCAATTGAAGTGCTTCCATGCACTTCTTCATCGCATAGTTTCTAAGTCCTCGTTGAGTACAAGTTTTCCTTCGGCTCGTTCAAGTGCAAGCGAAGAGTAGGTTTACCTGGGTGATCTAGGGTCGAACACAGAGAATTGTTATAGATGTTAGTTCTAGATTCCACTTATCGTTTAGGCTTTAGGCAATTAAGTTGAAAGAATCTAAGCTAACTACAACTACTTAATTACAGCTCGAGACTCACGCACAAAGAGTAAATTAATCTTGTATACATATGAAAATTGAAGGAAATTCTATGTGCTATTAGATGATTAGGCATTGTGATAATCTTAACGCGCTATATTTGCATCATTAGCTCATGATTAAGGAGACCTTCTCTCGAAGTGTTTAAATGTCATACTTGTTTGCCTTTTGGGATACAAATGACTCATAATACTTATAAGACTTCTCGTTTAAGGACGACAACCTCTCGGTGCCAATTGTTCGCACTTGTTCACCTCTAGGATACAAATGTTGGAACCTACCTTGCTAAGGTGAGATTTGTTACCAAATTCCTCCTTGCGTGCATTAGCCTTATTCTTGCTACTTGCCTTCTCGGGTAGTTGGCGATTGACACTGGTCAAGTAACAAACATAGATCAACTAATGTAATATGAATTATAAGTTGAACTCTCTATCAAGAACTTATCACAATTCTTCTCTTTTAATAACACGAAGATAGATGGAAAGTTAAGAGATGATGGATTAAAAAGGTATAAACATGTCGCTTATGTATAAAGAATGTAGGCATTTGGCAACTGTAATATAAACAATCCATACACTACAATAAAATAAAAATGGAAAGATAGAAGAATAAAAATTGTTACTACAAGTTAGGAGATCAACAACAAAATAATCTTTTCTTTTATCACGACTCTATAATCTCCAGGTATTTTATTCGAGCTATTTCTCTCTCTGTGATTTTCTCTGGCCATTTGAGTCTCTCTTTCTCCTTGGCCTATTTAAGCTTTGGGCCTATTTAGGCCTTTCCTCCATTTTTCAGCTGGTGAAGTGGTTGTATAGATTACTTTTTTAACGGGAAAACTTTGTTCCTCTAAGTGTGCCAGCGTTGTCATCTACCCCTGAGAAGTCACATCATTTCTTTATTGTTCATCATCTTGTTGAAGTTTTTTAAGTACTTTAAATATGTGATTATGTACATGATAAGGGTTCTTTAATTATAAGACTCATCGTGTTTAGCCTGAGATTAACTCTATTTCTTGGTTATCTTTGAGAGAAGGAATCAAGCTTTGGTCGCCAACTACTCGAGAAAGTAAGTAGTAAAGATCTCGCCAAACACACGAAAAAGGAAGTTTGGAAACAAATGTGGTGTTTAGGCACCGAGTGGTTGCTCGTCTTAAATATAAAAGGGTTAAATGATCTATATGAAGGGATAAAAGCCCTATGGCAGAGGAAGATTTTACAGGACCATTTCTCTAATTAATTTGAGAATTTTAAAATACCAGTATATTGACAAAATTAGAATCAAAATTCTAAATAAATTATAAGCATGCTTTTAATTTATAGGATACGATCACTTACTTTCGATGAAGTCTCTGAATCTACAATTCAATCTTCAAATTAGGACACCACCCATCGGAGACCTTCCTATCCTCTAGGATGAGATTGGTTTGTGGAAACCAATTTGGATGGAAAAAAGTTAAGATATTTGAGATATTTTTTTTTTTGCAGAGAAAAAAAAAACTTTTCTCTTTTTTTCTTGACTAATTAGTTAATGAAAACTGTTTTCTTTCAGATATTTATAACTCTCTTTCCTTCTTAGAATATGAAAAAGACTAAAAGAGAATCATGAGATTCTTTTACTGAATCTACTGATTAATTAACAATTAATCAATTAGTTAATAATTAATTAAATTATATTTAATTAATATTTCATTCAAATCTTATTTGA
>JBBPDI010099333.1:0-10894 GCA_037974545.1 Cucumis variabilis | reverse complement strand
GAGAGATGAAGGAAAATGGAGGAAGGAAGTGAAGGAGAAAAGGGATGAAAAGGTGTAACGGTGAAGCTCCATTGTCAAAGCTGGACGATGGTGGCAAGAGTCAAATGGTTGGTGCCTGACGTCATCCTCGTCACGTGCGCGTAGAACATAGACTTTTGTTTTTTGTTTATAAAATTTTAAATTAAAAGGAATTATATAAAAATTGATTTTTTTTATATTTTTTATTTTTAAAAAGAGAAAATATAGAGTAGTTTAATGATGTTGATGGGATGAGTGGAAGTGGAGGGTGGGGCACGGCGGTCATCATCTCTCATCTCTCATCTCTCATCTCTCATCTCTCATCTCTCATCTCTCATACTTTTTATTTTTTTCTTCTTTTTGGCATCAATTTTACATTTTAGGATCTTTCTACTCGGTGGCCAATCCATTTACCATATTTGAAAATATACCATTTTTTGGTTTTGTAATTACCCTAAATCATACCAAATGCCACTCAACTTCTTGGGATGGTTCAAAAATACTAGTTTTCTCTTTTTAAAAAAAGATAATCTTCAATTATTGAAAAGATACATAAATACCTTTAAAAAAATATTCTTATTAATCTAATTTTTACACCAAATTTCTTTTAAAAAAAAAAGTTAAAACCATAGTTTTAAATTTTTTTTGAAAATTTGACAAAATATTTATATTTTATAAAAAATCAAGTGTAATTAATTTTGTCTTTTAATAGTTTTGTTCTATGTAATGTAAATAATTTGTCATTTTTTCTATTTTTGAAAGAATTCTTTGAAATTTTCATTGATATGTGTATATCTCTATTAATATTTTCACATTTTCAAAGATTCGATGTACATAAAAGGGATGAATAGTTATTTCCACTACATCTTGAAAAAAATCCTCGAATCACTTAAAATATTAAAATGACACTGGTATAAATAATAGACATATTTACTTATTTGAAAATAATAAAATAGTTATTTAGTAATTTAACAGAAATTTTCAAAAATAGCAAATTTTACAAAATATTTACAATCTATAGTAAATTCTATCACTGATAGTCATTGATATGCTATAGTGATAGAAGACTATCATTGATAGAATCCAAAATTTTGCTATAACTTGTAATATTTTAATTTATTTTGTTATTTTTAAAAATATGCCAATAATTTAATCTATTTTGTGAAATCTTTATAATTTTTTCAGATATTTATCGAAATTGAAATTTCTGTAAAATTAAGATATATCCATCAACATCGATATTTTAAACCTTGATTAAAACATAAAATTTCACAAAATCTCACCAAGTTCCAAAATAATTTTTTTTCCTTAAAACATAATAAAATAATAATTAGTCAAACAAAAAAATCTTACACTAATAGATCTATCGGACTATCATGTGTGTTAATAGTCAAATACATTTTTTATTTCACAATTAACTGTATGTTAATCACAACAATAGCTATAGAGATTGGTTATGTTTGTAAACTATCATTGTGTGTTAATAATTATTTTTTTTAAGACTATGGTTCTAGTTTAAGATTTAGGTTTTTATTTCGGTTGGTAAGAAAATTGGTATAAAATTTGGATCAATAAGAGTATTTTTTAACTCTTTTTAAGCTCAAGGGTATTTATGAAAAAAATTCAATAGTTCGAAGGTATTTTTTGAACAAAACTCTAACGATTTCATCCCAAACTAATGGTAAAGGTTATTTTTTAACCATTTTTAAAAGTTTAAGGGCATTTTTGAAAGTTTTGAGTATTTTTTACACAAACTCTAAAGTTTGGGGACATTTTTTGTAATTTAACCTAAAAATATTTAGGAGTAATTGCAACTATAGTAATCAAAATCAAACTATTATCAAACATAATACAATATAAAAGAATTGTAGACATGGTAAAATTTAAATTTAACTTGTGGAGTCTATTAGAGATAGAATATTGATGGAAAAGAGACACGCAAAATGAAAAAAATGGATCAATTCTACTTTAATTGCATCTAAATTATTCAGAAATTAACATGCATACACTACTCTAATTAAACTAAATTAGGGTTAAAGAAAATACGTACCTTCGTAGCTTCCTATTCCTCAAAATCTCCTCATGAACTCAAATCAGGGGCCACCACTATATTCGCTATTCTTCATACTTAGAACTGGTTTGTAGGACCCATTAAGTGAAGGAAATAGGGAGAGAATGATGAAAATTGGAAGGTAGGACTTAAGTTTGAGATTTGGGAGAGAGATAATTTGGTATTAATTTTGTATAATAAAAAAAAGATCAAAACCATAAAAAATCTCTCAATATTTGAAATAAGTCTTTTAAATAACCTAATTACATGCAAAAATGTATGTAATTAGTTTATCAAATCTCAACACTTCACATTCCACTAACCATTCGTGAAATTTAGTAGGCTATGGGTATTCATCTTATGTTGCCACTTTTTTCACTAAGTGTTTAGTGGGATTATCCAACAAAAGTCAAATGATATTTGTATATAAAGCCGATCAAAGTTTGACTTCTCAATGTCAAAAGTCAACATTTTGACTTTTTAAACCATTAGTGGAATATGAATTCAACATTTTGAGCTTTTATAACTTTGACCATTTTCATCAATTTTGAGCTTCCAAATATGAATTCACATCCATATTTTTAATATTTAATCACATTTAAACATAAAGATCAATATCAAACTGATAATTGATGATTATATCACATATACTTGTCGATTTCTCTCTCTTTACCTAATTCGAATAATTCAAACTATTCCAACATATTGTTCTAAGTTAATTCCATATGAGCTACCAGAAAAACCTAATGGACCTATAGATCATGGGCCCCAATGATCTAAGATTAACTTACTAAATCCTTTTTGACCAAGCTAATCAGTATTGGTTAACTAACGGGTCATTCCACTAAAGTCCCGTAGTTGCACTCTCCTCACCATAGATATATTTGTGTCCATCTAATATAACCATGATCAATAAGTTAATCCTTCACAGGTTGTTCATAACCTTGGTTTGGTCAAAATACCATTTTACCCTCGAGATTACATCTTGCTCCTTAAGTCCCACTAATCCACTATTGAACATTTGGTTTAAGGTTCAACCTATAAACTAAATCCCTTTTGGGCCAATGAGAGAGTGTGGTCCCTTGTTCAAGAATTGGATTCATTCCTTAAGGAATGACCTATCTACTAACTCTAAAGCGGGTAGGAGCAAATTCCATCTTGCACCATATGTCCCTAGCCATCCACCCGATCTTATTCCTGAAATGGGAGGCTTATTGGGCCAATATTGTTGAGCTGCTCTCACCTATGCTGATCTAAGGACAATTATGGAGATAACAAAAGTTCATAGTTAGCTTAGGATTAAAATTAAGTTACCTACGTTCTAGGTCATCAAGAATAGTCAGTTTTATATAGTCAATGGTGTTATAACTTAAAAGTGACTATTTCATGGTTCTAGTCTTATGTAAACTCTTTACATAAGATGTTTTCACTTTCATGTCTTCACATGAATGATTTAAGATCACATTGTTTGTACTAACTACAAAATAGGTTGCATCCATAGTGTCCCCAAAATAAGGGGCCCAACCTTATTCCTACACTATAGACCATTTGCTACATACTCAAACTTGAGCCATGTTATGTCTCTACATAAAGTTCAAGTCTACACTAGATAGCCTTGGGACCTTAAGTTTATTGGATTCAAGTTATAGTATTCTATTTTCACTAATAAGTCATCAACCACTTTATTGAATAGAATATAATTTTAAACTACAAATTATGAGTTCTAGGATATAAATTCCAAAAAATTCAACCTGTGTGTATGGCATGTTGAGCGTGAGGCAAGCACTCAGCCAGGCACAATGAGGGCTTACACATGCATTAATGCCTGTCGCCTACATGTCCATCGGCCAGCCGTGCCATAACACCATATTTGAGCAGTTTTGGTGTTATTGAGATTTTTGGACTAAGTTTTGATGTTTTATGATTTTAGAGGTTTAAAATAAGTTTAAATTCTCTAATTTCAGGGCAAGACCTATCTAAGTTTGGGAAATACCAACCTTTAAGAATCCTAGCAACGGGAAAGGTTAGTTATGATGCATGTTTGGCAATAAGAGTCTGATTAAAAGTTTCCAAGTCTAAAGCATCAAAGCCACCCTCTCACTTTGGCAAACATAGATTTTTTTAAGAAGTCCAGTGAATCTTTAGTTTTCTACTAGTTGATCGTCACAAAAAATGAACAAAAAGGCCATCAAATTCTTACAGAAACCAACAGGAAGATTTACAACTCATAATATATGTTAAAATCACTTAGTTGATGCTTTTGATAAACATCTCTTTACCACCACATGAAAATAAACGACCATTACATCTTTGGATAACTTACAAAAACCTAACCTTCATGTACTTAAGGTTTTCATTCTTATTGTTTGAAAAGGCAGAAGCATGGCTAGGTAAAGCCTAAAAAAAGAGACTTCAACTATGTTCATGATACTTTGCAGATAATTTTGATAATCTTGGACAATGTATGGGAAAAATTATTCTTGGTTTTGAGATGTTTACCTTTTGGCATGATGCAAGAATCTATTTTATGGTGTCGAACTTCTTAGCAAATGCTTTTAAGGAAAAAAAAAAAGACAATCATTGAAAAAAAATAAGTGCTTAATTATGGGATAGTGTTTGTTAATTCTGAGACATTTAATTATTCATTAGATATTATAGCGGAAAGGAGGGCAGACAGACCTTTAATGCAGAATAGAAATGGGTACGAGGATAAAGGATCACCTGAGGCCAGAAAATGAAGTGAAAGTTCTCAATGGTTTACCATTAATAAGGGTTGATAAGGATGGAGATTTAATGGAATCCATCACAAGATCTGCCCAAGCTTTAGCAAAACCAAGGGCTATAACCATTTTTTCCAAACATAAAAACTTATTCAACTCTATCATAAACTTTACTTATACCAATCTTAATAGTTGTGATGTTTGATTTACATTTTTGTTTTGTTGTGAGAAAATCAAGCATTTATGACTAATGATAACATTGTCCATGATGGAATGCCCTTCCACAAAGGAAAATTGTTCTTTCAATATAATATTTTGTAGAAAAGGCCTAATTCGTTTTGTGTCACATCCTGCTCTAGATGCCGCTTCGTGTGACCAAGTGGAGGTGTGCCGCCTAGACATTCAACATGCATCTCCTGTGAGATGGTACGTTGAACGTCTAGTAAGTGGACCAATTTCTTAAAACACAAAGTTACACGCGGAATTTACACTTAGATGAAATAAGAGAACTTCATTAATAAACGATTCATAAAAGTACATTCGATTTGTAATCACAAATCGTTCAAAGAAATACAGACTAAATAATGACTTGACTTTTCTCGCTTAGCTTTTACATGCTAAACGAGACAATAGTGGTCACTACCAAATAATGCAATTCAGAAGGGACGGTAGGCAATCAAGACAACAAGTTATACGTCAGATGTCCTTTGCTACCTAGGAGAGGATAAAACAAAATATTGGAAGGGTTAGACAAAAATGCCTAGTGAGTGGGATCTCTTAACAGGTGCTTTACGTAAATCAATTTCCCTTTTCACCACATAATCACTTCCAGAACAGGTACTACAACATAATGTAAATCAATTATTTCATGTATTCATTCTACACAATTAATTTCGTCTCGATGTACCCTCTCCCTGGCTCAAACATTTACCACACTCTTTTGCCAAGTTATGGCTATGTAGAGAAATCTTAAAGTACAGGTAAGTATACAAAATTTTCTTATGCACAATGCACCTTCCCATGCTAGATCATTCAACAAGTAAAAGGGGCATCCCATACCAAATCACTCAGGAAGTATGGGGAATTCCAATTAAGATCATACAACATGAATAAAGCATTCTATTCCAAACCACACAGTAAGAACAGAGCATCTTATCCTAGGTCACACAACAAGGATAAGGTATCATATTACATAGGGTAAATAGATCATCTTTTCTCGACTTGAAAACCTTGTACATCAATTACAGATCATTATTTCAAGACATGACGTCAACATTAACCTTAACACATTTAATAGCAATGCAACATACGACTCAAATAGGATTATAATATTCCTTTGGCTAGAAGATCATTCATAAAATACTTCTTTTTCATTTATAAATAACTTACTCTTTGAAGGTGAAGAATATGATGGGAATCGTGTGATTTATGGTTTCAAAAGAATACAACAAGGATATAAAAAGAATATGATGAAACACATTTTAAACCCTTTTTGCTTAGCAATATTTACAAAGAGAACCACTCACAGTCACAGTCGACTAGCTTTCGAGGTTGTAGTCTTCCTTACACTTTTTAGAATCTTCTTCGGAATGCGCTCATTTTGTGTTGAAAACCTTGGGCATCTCTCTAGTTTTTCCTTAACGAAATCAGAGTGAAAAAAGCAAACTCAAATTATCTGTATTCCTCCATTTATAGATTCTACCTATGAGTTTTTCCATGTTGTAATGATTCCTCTAATCGGTGGTGAGAAGTGGCCCAATCTCGAAATGCCACATGTGTAAGGCCCAAGTCGCGAAGTTATCTTATAAGATAAGACTACAAGCTAGCAATGAAGATGACCTACGTGATAAAGAGACCGCGTAGAGAACCCTCACCACTGTATGAGCTTACTTCACCAGAAAATAATGACATGATTGTCCACATAAGAATGTCAGCGAACGATTTGATCTGGCCGTCCAATTTGAATTTGACAAAAGAAAATAGCAGAGACATGTGGCGTTCTGGAATTGGACATCTCCTCGCCAAAACGACAATTATAATCATTACATCATGGGGAACCTCTACTAAATAACACAACAAGCAAATGGCAAATCGTACTAGTCCACAAAGCATGTATGAGGTATCCTATCTAAGATCACACAGAATGAATAGGGCATTCCATTCCAGATCATACAACATGAATGAAGTATCATATCGCATAGGGTATAATAGTCATCTTAGTTCAATTCTTAACAAGTTTCATGTACTCTTTCTAAATAACAATAAGGCACTATATCATATTTAGATTTACACACGTATTATGCAGAACCAAAAAGTTCAAAAGGAATATTTCTATTTACATTTTCCTCTAGAAAATCATTTACAACCGCTCTTTTACTTATGAAAGGCAACTCACCACATGCATCCTTTTTCTGTGGAGGTTCCCCATGTCATAATGATTATTGTTACCAGTGGCGAGGAGAGGTTTAATTCGAGAACGCCATGTGTCTTTGTCATTTCCTTTTCTTACATTTAGATTGGATAGCCAAGTCAAATCGTTTACCGACTTTCTTACGTGGACAATGATGTCATTACTTTCTAGTAAAATAAGCTCATACCGCGGTGAGGGGTTCTTTACGTGGTCTCTTTATCACGTCGGTTGTCTTTGTTGCTTGAGTCTTATTGTGTAAGATAACTTTGAGTCTTGGGCCTTACAAACAACCTTGTAGAAAACATTGCATAAGCTAATAAGTTATAATTCAGAAACAACATGTAGAGATTTGATCTTTGAGATCAAAACAATGTGAGTTTTGTTTAACACACTAATTGGCTTTTAACGATTAATCACATCTAAACAGTTAAAGACTAGCTTTTCCCCAACAATGTCTTAGTATTTTAGATAGAAATTATTTGGAAAACCATTAGCATCAGGGGCTTTTGAAGGATTGATTTGGCAGATAGCCTGGAGTGAAAGGGCTAAAAAGTTGTGCATTTATTTTGTTAGTGTCTTTTCGACTAACTAGATCTGTAACTATAGTAACATTATCCATAGATGGGACTTGAGAGCTAAACATATCCTTAAAGCTAAAGAAAATGTTCTCTACTAAGATGGGATCATGTATCCAAATGCCATAACTATTCAAAATACCATAGATCGAATTACATTTTTTACAATATGACGATTGATTATAGAACCAACCAATATTATCGTTTCCCTATTTTAGCCAGTTTGATTTCGAACACTCTGTCCAATAAACCTCCTTCTCAAGAAGAAGGTGATGAAGGGAGCCTTCCAAGTCAGATATAGTACCAAAACCAATAGAAGGAGTTTTGTTAAAAATGAACTTCAGTAACTAATATATGGTTTATCAATGTATATTTTGAATTTCCATATATATAATAGTAACAATTGATTAATCTATTGTAATTAAACATCATCCAATTCAGGTTAAGTATTTAAATTAAAGAATTAACCATGATCTAATTTTATGAGTAAACTATTTAGAATTGTAAAAGAAAAAAAAACTCAAAGTATAGATCTACTATTTCAATTTGTTTAAAAATAATGTATTACATTTACTTATTTAGGATTTATTTTCATAATATGCACTATGTATTTTGTTTTTATGCTTTAGATTGATTACTTGACCCTCCTGATGATCAATCACAAGAAATATCTTATCTATAAACTCTATACCCTAAATGTACCTTTGTAATCTATAATATAATATTTCTCTCTAATAATAAAATTAATTTCTCATTTGCTGATAGAGGTAGCTAACTCACTGTTAATAAATCATGGAAATCTATATTGAAAAAGTGAAATAATTTTACTGTAGCTGTTATTTTAGTTAATAACTAGAGGAATAGCTAAATGAGCAAAAAGATAAATAATGCAGAGAACACGGAAAGTTTTGTTAACTCAGTTTAGTGAACACACCTACGTCTGGAGGGCCTTTATAGCTCAAATAAGTAGATTTTATTAAGATTCAAATGAATATACCAATTTAACAATCTAGAAGACACTCCCTTTGATCTAGTACTCTTTTTAGTTATAAACAAAAACTAAAAATAATTAGGTTCATCCTAAATTGTATTTGAATCTAATGAAGATGGCCAGGCTCCCCCTGTAAAAGTAATTGATCTTATATCAAATTACGAAGTCTTCTTTAAATCTCTTATCCTGAATACATCTTGAGTTGTCTATGAAGATATCAAACAATCTTCATATAATATCTAAAAAGGTAATAACTTATCTTTGCAAAGATTCTTCACGAACTGTAGCTTGGAAAACATCTTCGAAGATTACTGTGAATGACAAATACCATCTCCTTTTATAATGAGGAGAAAGATAAAAAAGGATGAAGTACAGGAAACCGGCTGAGCCTTTAAAGAGATGATCGGTAGATTTGAATTTTTTTCTTGAAAATGCACAGAAGAAATATTTTTAAAAGATAAAAGTAAAGATCCTTAAAGATAAGATAAATAAGATCTTTATCTTTAGAAACTAATTTCATATTTGTCAAAAAAACATAACAAACTCCCCCTTTTGATAAAGTATTTAGTTTTCTTTTTATGCGCAATATTTGATAATCTTGAATATGCTTTCTTCTTGAATCTTCGAAAATCAAGACTTCATAAAAAAAATCTTGAATAACACAAAAGAGAAATCTTTAAATAATACAATTTAAGTCTTTAGGTAACACAAGTCTTAAAAAAAATCTGTCTTCATTAATCATCCGAATAATAAACATTAAAACACTCATAAATAACAAACATCAACTCAACCAGGTCTTCAATAACCATAAAACAAATTTCCAACTATCAACAGTTCAACTAGCAATAACAACAACTAACAGCAATAACAAGAGCTTTCTCTCCCTTCGAGAATAATAAAAAAAAACTCAACTTTTAGCATCATTTTCAGAAGGACTAGATGATGAGATGATATGATCGACAAATTTTTCCTTCTTGAAGTCGTACACTACAAGAATATGGACTTTTTGCGACGCATAAAGCGACATCGTAAAAAACAAGCGTCGGTGTAAATCCTCTTTCACAACGTCGAGAACGACATGTCGCCGTAAAGGCCCTTCCGCGACGCACATCTACCTCACGTCATGGTATAGTTAATAAATAAAATATGACAGGACCTTTCGCGACGTGGTGAGGCACTGCATCGCGGATTCATAATAAATCGCAACGTTGCGCGGTTCACATTGCAAAAAAGGACCGTTGGTATCCCCTTTCCGCGACGTGGTGAGGCGTTGCATCACGGAAAGGGGATAAATTGCGACACTGTGCAGTTTATGTCGCGATTTATTGACCGTTGGTATCCCCTTTTGCAATGTGGTGAGACGCTGCATCGCAGATTCGTGATAAATTGAGACGTTGCGCAGTTCACATTGCGATTTATTGACCGTTGTATCCCCTTTCTGTGACATGGTGAGGCGCTGCATCGCGGATTTGTGATAAATCGCAATGTTGCATGGTTCACGTCACAATTTATTGACCGTTGGTATCCCCTTTTTGCGACGTGGTGAGGCGCTGCATCGCGGATTCGTGATAAATCGCGACGTTGCACGGTTCACGTCGTGATTTATTGATCGTTGGTATCCCCTTTTCGTCATGTGGTGAGGTGCTGCGTCGCAGATTCATGATAAATCGCAACATTGCACGGTTCATGTCGCAAAAAATTGACCGTTGGATATCCTCTTCCTCGACGCACATCTTCACGTTGTGGTATAGTTAATAAATAAAATATAACGGGACCTTTCCGCGATGCAGAGCCGCAGAACATCGCGAAAAGTCTAAATAATTAATTCGTTATTTAACCTTTTTGCGACGTTAGGGTTAATTGACGCTAGGGAAAAGTTCTTTTGCGACGTCTTCAACGACGTCGGGGAAAGTTCACCCTATTTCTTCCCCTCACCACACAACTGATTGCAAAACAAAACGAAGAAAAAATCGTCCGAGAGAGGGAGAGGAGGAGATTCGTCCAGTTGTCCGTTCGTCTTCGTTGTCACTGTTGCCGCTGCTGGAAGTGTCCATGTTTCCCTCTTTCTCATCTCTTACTATTCCTCAGTCTCTCTCTCTTTTCCTCTCTCTCCTTTCTTCTACTTTCTCC
>JBBPDI010099309.1:0-10896 GCA_037974545.1 Cucumis variabilis | reverse complement strand
ACATTCTCATAATCTTTCCATAACTATTCTAGGATTAATAAGGAAAAAATCTAGAAAATAAGCAAAGGAATTCAACATAAGTGTTTATGAATTTACAGACCTTATCGCTAGGCCGCCCTTGAAGACCTTGATGCACTCTCATAGTACATCTGTTCACTTTACGGCCTGAATCAGAAACATGTCTTCCATCAACACACTGATCTTGCAGCTGAACTGAGGGGCGTGTAGTGAGACAAGTATGTCTCCTCTAGGGGATTAAAATGGGGATTCTCCCATTCTGCTGTACATACCTCTTGATATTTATGTTTCATGAATGTTGTCGTGCTCTCCTCGCACTAAAAATGAGAGTGTGAGCTGGTTGAGAGGGATCTACTGAAAATGCTCGTTATTAGACGATTTAGAGGGATGTACTAAAAATGCTCGTCATTATGAACTTGAAGTGTCGCCTACTAAAGACAAACTATTTGCATTATCTAACGTGTCTTAATCAAGGAAATAGTCTGCCTCATGAGTACTTCTCAGAAAGTTAGGCATAATTTCGGCAAACATAAAAATCAATAAACGTTAAACAAATGTGAGTATCGTAACGTAATTAATGTATAGAAAAATGACTAATGTGTATATGTAAAAAAATATTGTATTCATCATCGCTTGACCCATTTTGTTGTGATAATGAATGTTCGTTATCTTCATTATTTATGAAGTTCTCCACGACATGATGCACATTTGGTCTTTCCACTATTGCAGGATAAACTTCAATCCTGCACAAAGTATCATCCTTAATGATGTGTTCGTCCACACGATGTCCGACGACGATTTCCAGTATATTAAGTTGGTCATTCTCAATATCTTCTATTTTTGGCACGTCCCATACACGTTTATTATGCACCACTATTTTGTGTTATGCATCGAAAATCATGTTCCAACGTGTGAAATCGTACGCCACCGACAATGCATCCACTATAAGAGCGAACATCAAGTGAAAGTCCCATTGCGAGTGAAAATAAATCTTAAGAAATGTTTGAATTCTTACGCATTTGTGTCATAACCTGAAATTTGTGTACCATGAATACTTATGTATACAAAATATAAAGTAGAGTGTATTATACGAATGCTCAAAGTCATTTACTCTAAATACCTAAGCTTTGAACCAATCGAAAAATGTTTATTGATGTCTTTTAAAATTTTTAGAAAAGTTTTCACCTCGATATCGTATCAAAAGTAGGGGTTTCCTAAAGTACAAAATTGTGAGTTTGTGTGCCAATAATAACAAAGAGTTAAAATAGATATTTTCAAATGGATGTATGAATTGATCAAGATATAGAAATGTGTACTTGTGGTACTATGCTATTTCATCCACATTGCTAAGGATGTACCAATGAAAGAGTCATTTTTGTTCTTGTGATATGCTTCGTAAATGTGATGCTCCTAATGGTTGTACCTTCTGAATGAATACTTCAAACTCACCAATCACCTCGACCTCTTCAGTGCTATCATCATTTCGAGCATCTCTAGTAAATTGGGTCTCAATTCCACTTAGATACCATGAACAAAAAGTACTTGATTCGTTCATAAGATATCCTTCTGCAATAGACCCCTCAAAACGTGCTTTATTATGAACATTTGTTATAAATCCTCGAAATCCTTTCAGAACATTACATAGTTATACTTACAAGCATGAATAGTCTCGTACCCAGGCCCAAATCACGCAATTTTTGTTTGACTTCATAAAATGAACTAGGGATGTTGGTAGCACACATTGGAAACACACATTTTATTAACTCTATTATCATATCAAAGGACTTGTTACTCCAACTATTGAAAACTTTTACATGCATCATCTTAACCAAAAAGTTTAGGGACGAAAATTCTGAACATGCAGTCGGGGTATAGCTCATAACTTGCTTGATTTAGTAACTTCTTAAATATCACGTTTGTTCTGTCTTCTTCTAAATCCACCATATTGTTAAACGATGTTTTATTGTCTAAACCTTCCTTCATCTCTTCTACGTGTTCAATACCAGCTTGTAACTCATGTAACATACCCAACATTTCATTTTCTTCAGTAAGTGGATGACTGTTAGTTCTTTCATCAAAAGAATTACTACTACTTGTTCCTTCATCAAATCTTTGCATACCTCTATGCAAGTTCACAGACTCTCCATAATACACCCAGTTTATATAGTAGGAGGCTATTCCAGTGGTTAATAGATGTCGCTTCACATCCTCTAATGAGTCCCAATTTGAGTTCATACATTTCTTGCATGAACACCTTATTTTTCTATAATTATTTGTGTGATCTTTTGCAACCTCTAAAAATTGGAAAACTCATTCTCTGTACTCAACAGAAAATCTATCCCTAAGTTTCATCTAACTCTTGTCCATCTCGTTAAAAGCCCTAACACGTAAATATGTTGGATTAGTTTTATACCTCTTCTATCAAATACTCCAACTACTCAAACTTATTCTATGAATAAGTTATGTCCATACTTCCATTAACTACAGGTTATCTAACATTTTAAATGGTGTATGAAGCTCTCTTCTAAATACATAAACATTTTTAGGTAGGGTATTTAACATTTTCAAAAATTCAAATGCAATTTGAAAGTGAAATTCATATTTAATATCAAATTCAATATCGAATTCGATAAAAAAACCCCAATATCAAGTTCAATAAACACCCTCTTCTCTTACCTCCAATTCAGTAAACCACCCTAAATTCAATATAACCTCACAACAATCACAACAATCACAAATTCAATAATATTCCAAATAACTCAACATCAATCTTAAACTTTAAAATCAATTCAAATTTAATCTAAACTCTAAGTACTCAACATTATATCATATACATTCATTAAACTCTAAACTCTAAAATCCAAATCTAAAATTGCTACAAAATTATATCATATATATTCATTATATCAATGCTTATCATTTCAAAGTTTGCATACATAAATATTTTTCTAAATTCAATAAACAAATATACATACATACATAAATAAATTTTCCTAAATTTATACATTTTTCTAAATTAAATAAAAAAATATACATACATACATTTGTCATTATGTATGTAATTTCTACGTTCCAAATATACGTACATACATACATTTTTCATTATGTATGTAATTCCTACATTCCAAATATACATACATACATTTTTCATTATACATACATACACACATTTTTCATTATGTAATACTTACATGCATACAAACAAATGTATGTAATTTCCAAATTCCAAACACATACATACATACAATTTTGTAATATTTAACAAATATACATTTAAATCATAAAAAATTATATACATTCAAGTTTGAAAAAATTAAATACAAAATAACAAACCTATATCAAATTAGAATTTTCCATTTTTTAAAAAAATAACAACTTTGGCATTAAACGATAAGTAGAGGAACGAACGATGAAGGCGACGACACTCCCGACAGCTGCAAACACGGACGACGACGACGATTGTAAGGGGAAGCAAGCTCTCTCCTCTACCTCTCTCTCGAACGATTTTCCTTTCTCTTTTTTCTTTTTTTGCATTTTGTTCTGTGTTAAGAAGAAGAAATAGAGGCAACTTTTCCAGACGTTGTTACTAATGACGTCGGGGAAAGGTTAAGTTTTATATTAATTGTTCAAACTTTTCCCAACGTCCCTCTTCCACACATAGGGAAAAGTTAAAATAGTCATTTCAATACGTCAACTTTTCCCGACGTGTGGCAGAAGTATGTCGAGGAAAAGTTAAATATTAATTTCATGTTTAACCTTTTCCCAACATCCTTTTGCCACATATAGGGGAAAGTCAAAATAGTCGTTAACTATTTCCACTTTCTCCGACGTGTGGCAGAGAGACGTCAGAGAAAGGTTAAATATTAATTTTATGTTTAACCTTTCCTCGACGTTCCTTTGTCACATGTTGGGGAAAGTTGACATATTAATTTCAAATTCACCTTTCTTCGACATTCCTCTGCCACACGTCGGGAAAAGTTTGAATATCAAATTAGTATTCATACTTTTCCCAACATTTAATTCTTATACGTCAGGGAAGATCTCGTTTGCTGACACAAGAAAAGTTAAATCGGCGTTAGTTGGTCAACCCTGACATCCCTTTTCACCGACGTCTTATGTTGCATAGGAATTTCTCCGATTTCTCGTAGTGATTATTGATAGAATCTGAAATTTTTGCTATATGTTGTAAATATTTTGTAAAATTTTCTATTTTTGAAAATATTTATAATATAATTATTTGGAAAATATGATTATATTGAGAAAAGATAAAAAGTTGATTTGATAGAATAGAGAGTTTAATTTACTTTTGGAAATAGAATAAGAGAAAAAGGAAATGAAAAATGATATTAATAATAATATTTATTAACATTATTAGTATTTATAAGGGACATTTTTTAAAATAGTAAAATAAATTAAAATATTTACAAGATATAACAAAATTTTGGATTCTATCAATGATAAAAATTGATAGACTTCTATCACTATCTATCAATACCACTGATAGAAGCATATAAGTGTTTATCAATGTCTATTATTGATAGAATCTAAAATTTTGCTCTATGTTGTAAATATTTTGTCAAATTTGCTATTTTTGATAATTACTCTTTGTAAAGATCTTCTCGTTCCGTGTGCAAATAGACCATCATATTCTTCCTCTTCTACCTAGCTGTTGCTTCACCTCTTCATCATTCTTCATCATTGGTAGGTTTAGTCGATCATTCTCATCCTCTCTGTCGATGAATAACAATTCAAAAGGAAGCCGCATTCAAACCGAACGTCTTCCTCTTGATGCGCGTAGCCGAGTTGAATCCATCACCCATGCCAGCCTTCTCCATGATCTTAGCCACTCACGAGCCTTCACCTCTGCACGCCCTTAGCCACCTCCATTTTGCCTGTGTCTATCTTTGCTCGTTCGTCGGTTGCCATAACGTCGTCGCCTACAGTTACTGTTTGGTGACGAAGTTTGTTTTGTTGTATTTTTTTGTGGGTTTTGGATGTATCCATTAATTATTGGTTCTAAACTAAATTTATTTTAGATTTAATTGAAGGTTTCATTGAAGGCTTTGATTGACAAATTTTGCGCAAACTTTTCGATTTCAACCTAACTTTGGGTTTGGGAGAAATTTTTAGACAATAGCCAACAATTAATTTTAATTAATCAAGTTATTTGAATTTTTCAAGGACAACTTTATGTGGTTGTTTGGGAAAAAACTTTTAGCTCAGAACTAATCTTGGGTAAGAGATTGGAACAAACTTTTAAAGATATTTTACTACTGTATGTTTGAAGAGATTACGTGTGTTTATGAATGTGTTTATGGATTAGACATTGATGGTAGCTAATATGTATAGTTGGTTTATGTAAAAATTGACTGATGTTACTTATGCTTTTCGGACTGTTACGATTGTTGATTTATGTCATGTTTATGCAATTGTTATTGTGGTGTCTGTTAATTTTGATAACCCACTCGCACGACTAATGGTGTTCATGGGGGATCATTGACATGACTAGGGGTATTCCGATGGAATCACTTACACATTTCGGTGTGCTCCATTGAACACGAGAAGTTAATAGATTACCTAGTGGGACCATGTGGTCCCTTATGAGTATATTTTACGTACTCACTCTCTTCTATTTCTATGTTTAATATTTTAGGCAAAAAGGTAGAGGATCTAGAAAGTTTGCGAGCGATAGGAAGGGTTGTGACATGCCATATGAGGATTTTATTTTTTCTTTCGCTCCGCTTTATCAATTTTTAAGTATTTTTAACTTTAGACATTTTATTTAAAGTTTTGGCTTATTTATTTATCTTTATATTCTTATAAAAAATATTAGAACCTACGGGTCATATTTTCAATAAATAAAGAAATTAAATTTAAGTGTTGTTATAGACTCTAGTTTGGAGAAGTATAAATATTTTGTCAATTTTACTATTTTTCTTTTCCATCTTACCTTTTTATTTTTTTAAAAACTTTATCTCACAACTTGTCCTCAATTATCTTTTACAAAGTTAGTATAGATATTGAAAAACAGGTCAAAGCAATATTTTAGTTTTAGTTCATATTGTTTTATAGATAATATTTGTTCAGATTGATTTTGATTCCTCTTATATAATTTTGAAAATAATATTCCATTTAGTAGTTCTATAATTATGTGTCAAATGGTACATATTTGAAAAAGCAAAAGGATGTTTCTTGATTTACATTAAAGGTGAGCATGATGATCGAAAAATCAAGCTAATCGATCAAAACCGATCGACTGAACTAAATTTGATCGGTCAAAGTTAAAGAAAGTTTCTGTCGAAGTCGGGTTGAAAAAAATCCAAACCGATCGAGCGAGCGACAAATGGTCCATTTGCAATAGTTTAATTTTTATAAACTTGTTTCGGATTTCAAAATTTTACTTTTTCTCCTTTTGTTTCTTTTTTTATCCATAAATTTCAATATGTCCAATTTTTTTAATCTATTTTTTTATGAAATATTTACTTTTAAGTATTTTAGGTGTTTATGTCTATTATTTAAGTTATTTAATTAATTAAGTTTCCCTAAATTTTGTTATCATTATATTAAAATTGAGGGAAGCATTTGCAAATATATTCAAATGAAGGATAAATTATATGTTATAGAACTTTATAGTTATGATAGTTAGATTTTGTTATATTTTCACTTTTTCTGAAAGTTCTTTGTTACAAAATTTTTATTTACCTAGCAAGTAGTAAATTAAAAAAAAAAATATAAAAGTAGAAGAATCATTATAACTTCAACTAAATCTCGTCTAAAACTAGGATTTAAACTAAAATACTATATTAATATATTTTTTTATAAAAAATATGTAAGTTTTTCTATTATTCTTTAAAATAATAATTTATCAAAAACAATTCTTGAATTGAAAAGAAAGAATTTGAATTGAATCTTTCATACAAAGATTTGGTTGTTTAAATTATTGATTATTATTATTATTTGTTAAAGATAATATCTTATTTTGATTTATAATAATTTATTAATCCTTATTCTTTTAGGATTTTCTATATTTTAATTACTATTTCGTCCACTACTTTGTTAAGAACATTTTTTTTTAATTTTCTTGTACATTAACTAACTAATGTGACATTCAATTATCATCTTTAGTTTCTATCAAGATTCTTAACCGATTTAAATTGTTATGTCATATAAATAGTTTTAAATTGAGATGTCATATAAATAATTGTTCGATTATTTCATAGTAAATGTGTGATTCTCTCGCATTGTATATATTACTGTATAAAAAAACTAAAAAAATATCTATATTTTCATTCTTATCATTTTAACAAAATATCTGTATAAGTTAGAAATTAAAATTTTAAAAGGGAGTATCTAGGTTTTAAAGTTTATAATTTAATATTTGACTTTTCACTATTTTTATTTTTAAATTTTGATAAATTCACTCAGTATTTTTAGGTCTTTAATATGGATATCTATTAATTAGTTAACTCAAAACCAAATCAAACTTTCTCCCAAAAATAATAAATGGATTGAAAACAATTAGTCTACAAGCTAAGACTAATTACTTTTGTTCTTAAAGAATTCCTATGAAAGGTAAAAGATCAGATAAATTTAAGCATATGAAATGCCATTATGTCCTTATATGAGAAAAACCAACTAATTTATTCTCTAGTAATGTAACACAAGTTTTGTAACTTTCATCTTTTCACAGACCTTTCTTCTCTTAATCTCTCTTGTGATGCTCCAATGTAATGTTTGTTTCAAGGAACATTACATTATTGGTTTTTACAGGCAAAATAAATACGTCTGTTTGTTTCGGGGATTTAAGTTTTCTAAAGATCATCATGGGTATTATTAATTGGCTTGAGGTGAAAAAAGACGTGGGTTTTATTATCCCTTCAAATGATGAGAATTCTTCTTTGGAGTCATGCAAGGGGAGAGAGAAAAGTGCCTGCCTCAAAGGAAATCTTTTGTCTTTCTCTTCTCAAAATCAATAACATTATATTATTTATTAAATTAACTCTCAAACATCAATTATACTCCACATCCAAAACACCAACATTAAGCTATAACCAAGCTATAATTAAAATCAATTTTTTCAATTCATTTTCTTTTTAAAATAAAACCAATTAAATTCTATAATCTTTTTCTTTTTAAAACCAAGGAAAATTTACCAAGTATCACACTTTCAAGGCTCCAAATGTAACTATTTGATTAGGTTGATTTGGATAATTTTACCACCATGTCACCGTTCACTATCTTTCGTTAAACTTGTTTAAGCTATAACTTCTTCGTTTGAACTTCAATTTGGGTGGTTCAAATTGGTTGGAATCGTTTTTTTTGAGCTCTATATAATGAACACTTAAAGATGCTAAAATTATTAGTGAATAAAATCAAGTTTTTTTTATCATCAAAACATTAACTAATTTTAAATTAAGCGCCAAAAAACCAACACCTAAGAGTATTCTAATAAACTTTAACATTGCAACGAGATTATTTTTCATAATCTACCTCTTCTCTTTAGGTATAACTTTTTGCCAAAAGTCTAAGCCTTAAAGGTTTGTACTTTACCGACTTGATCTCATTTATTTTTATAGATCCATTTGCAAATGATGGGTTGTACCGCATATGGTTGATCTACAAGTTTCCAAACTGAATTGAAGTACATTGACTCCATTTTTAGATCCATGACATTTATCCTCTGATCTTGATACACATCATTCATTCCATGTTTATAGGTCAACTGTGAGACTCTAGCGATATACCCTTTAAGCAGCAAGGCACTATGTAGCAAAGATACTCTACGTGATAAAATGAGGCTTATTGGAAAATTTGACGCGATGAACTGACAGACATTGGGCTCACTTCACTAAAAAATGGCACTGTAGCCGTTGCTCAGTAGGTTGGCGATTGATTTGATCTTGCTACCCAATCCTAATCCAAGATAAGAATTTGGTAGAGACATGTGGCATCTTGTGAATGGACCACCCTCACTACTAGACATAAGTCATCTCTTCATGCATGAAAATGCCACAAAAAAGGATTATAAATAGGTGAAGCTCGACCATTTTTTAAGCTGTTTATACCTTATGATCGTTTGAGAAAGAATTTAGAGAACTTACAAGATCTCGAGACATCTTCAGAAGCTTAAAACCAACATGAAAGTGCAAGGAAATGTCAAAGAATTTGGGGCCAAAGAGTAGGCAACGAAGTCAACTTATTGATGAGTGGTTCTCCATTAAAAAACATTTTGAAAGAAAAGAGATTTTCAAAGTGTTTAATTCTTTTAACATGTTTCCCTTGAAATCTTGAATACAATCTTTTTTTACTATGCTTTCAAGGATATGGATTTTAAAATGTTTGAGTTTTACGTGAACTAAAATGATGAATTAAGATGACCCTTGTACCCTATGCATGAGAAGCCTCGCACTTGCTGTGTGTTCTAGTGCAAGATGTAACGCCCGAGATTAGGAGGAAGATATGAATGAACCGATACCACATCTGAATGAGAGGGATCTTAAGGAAATGAAAGTAATGTTAAGAAAGACTTAAAAGAATTAAAAGTTAATGCCTATACCAACAGGGTGCACCTTCCTTTTTGGTGGCTCGATCATAGGAACTTCAAAGTTAAACGTGCTTAACTTGGAGTAATTCTATGTTTGGTGACCTATTGGAAAATTTCCTAGGATGCATGTGAGTGAGGACAAAGCATGCTGAAAGGACTCGTGTTAGTTTTTTAGAATAACTTTCACTCTAATAAGCCTTTAAGGATAGTAAGGATGATGTCGTCAGGTCGCAGGAGAATGTCGAGGGATGCAGGAGAATGTCGGAGATCCGAATTCCAAATCCTGGTTCGAATCCTAGGCTTGAAGCGTTACACAAGATGCCTTAACCTTGCTATGTGATCTGGGATAAGATGCTCTAGTCTTGTCGTGTGCTCTAGAATAGAATGCATGTCCCATACTTGTTATGGTTCTGGTATGTGATGCCCTTTGCTTGTTGTCTGTTTTGACATTAGAAGATGCATTATACAGACTAAAATTGATGAAACTTGATAAATGCGTTAAGACCTCTTGCATAGCTACAACTTGACAAGAGAGTGTGGTAAACGTTTGGGTTGAGAAAAGGGTACAAAGATGTAACTAATGTGCAGAATGATTTTGCGATAAGATGATGAAATTGTAAAAACAAAAGCATCTCCACACTATATGAGCCTTAAACTTGATTTAAAACGGAAAACACCCTTCCATGCGATTTACGAATGTTACTAATTAAGGAATTTAAACTGTGTTACTATCTAAGCTATTGGGGGGAATTGTTTTGAACCTAATATATTATCTATTGATACACGAGATGTTTATATCGCACGTTTTGAAAAAATGATTGCAACGCATTATAACAATATTTGATTTGTAAAAGTGTTCATAAAAACCCCACTCACTAGACGTTTTTCGTCTAACCTTTGAAATGTTTTATTTTATCTCCCCCAGGTAGTGAAAGACATCTAACATCAAACTTGCCGTTTTGATTGTCTAACTGCCCTTTTGAACGTATCACTTGGTAGTAGCCACTGTGAAATCGCATAGCATGTAGTGTTAGGCGAACATATAGTCAATATTGATATTTTAAAAAAACCTTATGTTTTGAACTTGAGAAGGCTTGTATTCATGACTAATGTAATTTTGATCCACTATCAATGTAATCTTTAAGTTTTGCAATTGAACTCTTTCACATTAAATTTTGTCATTCATTTAATCCGCCACTAGGCATTCTATGTGTCATCTCGCAGATGTTGGAATTTATGTTCTAAAACTCGTAGATCGTAAATATAATCCATTGACCGTTATTAATAAAGTGTTATTATTGTAATAATTGTTATTGATTATATTATTAGTTTTG
>JBBPDI010099292.1:0-10897 GCA_037974545.1 Cucumis variabilis | reverse complement strand
ATGTTTCCAACTATCCATTTGATCTTACCCTTGAAATGGGAGGCTTATTGGGCCAACGCTGATGAGCTGCCCTCACCCTATGTAGATCTAAGGATAATCTCGTGTGAACAGGAGTTCATAGTTAGCTCAGGATTAAGATTAAGCTACCTAGGTTATAAATAATCGAGATAGTCAGTTTTAAACAGTAAACGGTGCTAAAATGTAAAAGTGAGTATTTCATGGTTCAGTCTTATGTAAACACTTTACATAGGATGACCCCACTTTCATGTCTCTACATGAAGGATTAAGGATCACTTCGTTTGTACTAACTACAAAGCGGGTCGCATCCATAGTTTGTCTGAACAAGGTGCCCAACCATTATTCATATACTATAGACTATTCAGGCTATTAACTCGAACTTGATCCACATTTAAGTCTTCACATAAAGTTTAAGTTTACTCAAAAATTAGCCTCGGGACTTAGTTTATTGGATTTAAGATTATAAAATTCAATTTCTCAATAACGATTTTATTGAACAAAATATGATTATAAACTACGAGTTTCAGGACAAAAATTCCAACACACTATCAGTAGACTGTGCTTTTTCTTCAATGTAGTTTGTGCCAAAAGTTTTTCCATCTCAGATCTTGATGTATTGCAAGAAGATATAGTTTTGACTTTATGCAATCTTGAGAAGTATTTTCCACCCCCGTTCTTTACAATTATAGTTCACCTTGTCGTTCATCTCGTGAGAGAAGTAAAGCTTTGTGGACCTGTATATTTGAGGTAGATGTACTCATTTTAATGATGCATGAAAGTGTTAAAAAGTTATGTTCGCAATAGAACTCGATCGGAAGGATGCATTGTACAAGCAAGCATATGTGAGGAGGCAGTTGAATTATGTTCAGATTTACTTTTTGGATTAGATCCTATTGGACTTGGATCACTCAATTCAAATGCAGACATACAAAATGATAGACCACTGTCAACAGAAACATACGTTCACCCAATGTGCAACAACTGAAGCAAGCACATCTTCACGTTTTACAGAACACTGGAGAAATGCACCCATACGTAGAGTAAGCATTCATATGATTATATATTGCCATCAATTTATCCTTAAGGAACCATTTTAATGTATGAAACATTTTGTAGACAACATTTGAATCAATTAAAAATGGAAAATCGAAGAAGAGCAAAAAATGAACAATGGCTACAAGTTGAATTTATAGTTATAAGGTTTTCATTTCATGTTCAACAGTTTCTTTATTTCAAATTTCGAAGAATTTTATGTAGTAGATATTCTAATTTGAAAGTGTTATGTGTTTTACCATATTTATTGTGAACTTTGTGTAAGTAAGTGTGTAAGAATCGTTTCATAGTTTATTTGAGAACCAACCGTTGATTAATTTTTAATTATGAAAGTCATGTTTCGGTTCTAATATTAGACTTTTCAGTTATGTTAAGACTTTTGGGTTATTTCACAATTCACATTTATAATTACATGAGTATTGTTACTAACAGTTTGTTGGGTTATTTCACAATTCACATTTGCACTAATGGTTCGTTTAAATGACGATCAACTTGCTACATCCCATGAAAGAGGGGAAACTAGTAGCCAGAAAAAGAAACGTGGCCCTACGGGAAAGAAGGATAAAACATGTTTTAGTAGTGAGGGGCAGAGAATGGTTATTCAATACAATGAACTAGGTCAACCTATTGGACATAATTCAACGAAGTTGAAAAGTTTTATTGGAACGATTGTAAAGTTTCACATTCCTATCACATACTCTAGTTGGCATGTCGTTCCAAAAGAGATGAAAGAGAAGATCTATGAACTAATTGAGGTAAAAATCCTTCTAAGTGAGTTTATGTATAACAAGCCACCCACTGGAATAGATTTAATATTTTTAATGTGTTTTTAACATTGTAGGTCGACTTTATTCTTGACCCTAAGTTGAAGAAAAGTATACTTCAAAATGCGGGAGTATGCTTTCGCGGATTGAAGTCCAGATTAACAACTATGTATATACTGCCATTTAAGAATGATGCGGAGAAATTGAAACACCCACCAGTGGAGTACTCATTCATTGATCAAGACCATTGGGTTGAATTTGTGGGCTCACGGTTGAAGGAAGATTTTGAAGTAAGTGTGAAGATTAAAATATTTTGTCATACTTTATGTACAATTTGTTACCCAAATATGTTAATTGAATCGAGTTTATACAATTTTTTCTACAGAAAAAAGTGAAAAAGGTAAACTGAAAAGGAAGCTATACAAATACAACCAGAAAACATCTCGTAAGGGGTATGCAAATCTTATTGAGAAGTTGGTAAGTTACAATTTTTTTATTTGATTAGAAGCAATCTATTATCCCTAATTGCAAGTGACTTTGTCTGTATTTGGAGTTGGTAGTACAACTTTAGTAATCTGGAATTGAAGTACTTGAAATAGAAAGTAATAGTTATTAAGTAATTTATAACATGTATGTACAAAGGTAACTTCAAAATAGAATTATGTTTGAATGAACTATGATACTAAACTTCCCTGAAGTTGTTCTGTTGGGGGATGGGGGTGTATGGTAGATTTCACTTATTCTTTTTGGCTGTTGAGTTCTTTTTTCAAAGCTGTTTTTTATTTTAGTTTTAAAACAAACTTTATGTTAAGATGCAATGTAGGTTATGATCAATAAACTGTGTTACGAATGATCTATTTGATTTATAATTTGAAAACATGAAATGCATTGGTAGCATAATTGAAAGATTGAATTCTAATCTAAAGAATTGTAAATTAGTTGTAGTTATCTGTGTTACCAACTCCTATATGTGTTGTTATTGTTTCTCTAACATCTATTATTTATCTAGCGTGCATCTTCTTAGTCCAATCAAGTAGATCGATCGATAGTATGGAAACATGCACGCTTGGATTGTAAGGAAGAGTTTTCAGATAAAGAGATGAAGGACATTGACAAAGTTATCGTAAGTTAACGCGTTGACAAAATTTGGTTCTTTATTTACTTTTTTTTTTGCGTGGTTTCGCAACTTATAATTTCCATTTTTTCTACTATGTTAGGACGATCTATTAGACAACCAGAAGGGACCTAGTTTATCTGGCGGTGACGATGTATTCACCCAAGCATTGGGTAGGAAAGATCGTCCAGACATATTCTGAGGCTTGAGAAAGTACGTCACAAAGAAAAAGTATTTCCATACCCCGATAGAATTAAAATCTAAAGAAAGTAATGAGAAGAAGACAGTGTATGAGGAACGGGATGAAATGGCCAAAAGAATTATGGAGTTAGAAGTAGAGCTAGTAAGAATGAAAAAAGATGAGGGTGGGAAAGGAGATGAAGAAGAACAACCTAGTATGTGTTCGAAAGGAACACCATCAATTGAAGGGAATTCAAATGATGAGGTTGAAAACGTACCCTCTGATTCAATACCAGAGATAGCGACAGATGACATGACCAAAGTGAAGAAAGAAGATGATGTGGGGGATACGAGATCAAATGACTTGAAGGTTAGTTGAAAGTATACTTTACTACTTAAGTGGACAATTTCATTACTAAATATACGTGCACATATTTAACATATACTTCTACATAGGTTGGAATCTCGTGTATGTTGCCATTTGAAACAGAAGATAATATCATTGCCTACGGAACAATATTTGATGCTAAAGGTGACGGCGACAACATAAGGTTGTCGATAGATGTTGTCCTCGATGATCAATGTGCAATTCCAATCCTAACAAAGGAAGGAGTCACTAAAATAACATAGAAAGTTGGTTCACATTTAATGTGGTCACGACATCTTGTTCTTACTGGGAATGACAAGGTAATTGAGTGTCTTATTGTGTTGCTATTTCATGTATCAATTTATACTAACAGTAGTTGTAATCTTTGTGATACAAAGATACTGTGGGCTTTAGTAAGAATCCGTCCACATTCTCTAGCGCAGCATATCTACGTGTTGCAGTGGCAATTCGGTGTTTGGTAAGACTAATTAAACATAAGGGGTCATCAATTCAACTACACACGCTCATTGAGGTATTCGGTGTGAGGAGAAAATGATACATTATGATTGAGTCACTGAGAGATTTTTCCTCAATGCAGCCAATATGCACAGCATGCCTAGATCTTACATGATGTAAAATTTCCTTTTACTATATATACGTACTTGATGTTTACATGATGTACGATCTCGTTTTAATTGTAAGTCCATTGAAATTGTGTAGGTACCTTCACAAAATTATGGGAGAAGGAAGAAGTTTAAGGTTGTACAAGTTCATGGATGTCGGATCTGTAAGTTTCTAGAGTTACAAAGAATTACGTACGCAGTTGTTGAATGCTCAACTACTCGGAGTTGAGTATGACCAAATAGTATTATTCCCTTACAAGTCTGGGTAAGTGCATGATCATGATATTTTCACTGTCCTCTATGTTTTCAATGCACTAGTCAAATATGAATTAATAATGGTGGAAACGTGTTTCTAGCAATCACTGAACTTTGGTCGTTTTAAATCCTACAAAAGGTGTTGCATTCTGGATTAATCTATTGAAGAACCGGATTGAGGGAGACATGCCTGAAGTAGTTCAAATGTATGTCATACTATTATTGTTACTTTCTTTATTCTGTGTGTAACTATTTTAATTATGTAACAATCTTATATTATTTCGTAGGTCATTCAATATATCGAACAAGAAAAGACCAAATTGGAAGGTTGTGAAGGTATGGGAATTTGACCAATGAGATAGTTGTAAATTAGTTATTAATTTTAACGTTTCACACGTATGTTGTTGATTGTGCATTCACAATGTCCCAAACAAAATGGGGTGGTAGAATGCGGGTATTATGTCATGCGGTTCATGCGTGACATAATTTCATCGAGGAGTACTTCTATTGTAGATGTTGTAAGTATTAGAATTTTAAAACTATCGTTATGTCACTGTTTGGAATCAAAATCATTCTCAAGCACTTTATTGTCTACAGATAAAAAGTTTACCTTGTACATACTCGCAAGATGAAATCGATGAAGTTAGATTAAAATTGATGGGGTTCCTTTCTAAGCACATACATCGTGCTTAGCTTAAGATCATATATAAAAAAATTTTATGTATTTTGTGGATCTTTTTTGTTGACATAATTTTGTTCAACCCAAACGACATGTAAGTAAATGTTTAAGTACATAGTTTTTAACAAACTGAAGCAACAAAGAGGTAAGTTCATGGTTATTGTATCACATTTATGTATATGTGACTGACTTATAATTAGGTGGATATGAATGTGTGTGTGTTTTTGTTTCTCAGGAAGAGTCCAATATTTCTGAAGTAAAAGTTCATGCTCATGGAAATCTTTTGTTTGGGGGCCTACTACATTGGAATATTGATCTTTTTGCAATCAATTAACTGTACAAGGTAATTCTTTGCTTGCATCATTGTGGTTTTATTTTTTGAATAGTGTGTGGTTTGTTCATGTTTGTATACGTGACAACTTGCCAATTGCTAATTTGACTTGGTTCACTGGCTTTGATTGTTTAATATATGGATTGAGGATTGGAGCTGTAGGTTTTAGCATTGTACTTATCTGTGTTATTTGTGTTTTTATTATAATTGAGCTAGGCTTGGTGCTGTGTATAAAAAAAAAAACTGGAAATGTAACTGATGAAATATAAGATGACTTCATTTACAACATATTCTTCTTTCTCTTCTTTTCTTAATTAAATAAGGCTGGTTTAAAACTAGTTTAAAATCATTGTGTTTTCTTTAATTTTCAGAGGGAAGGTTCAAACTTTTTAACTTTCAGTTTGGTTTATACTAAGTTTATTAGTGTTTTACAAGTTGGTTTCTTTAATTTAAGTTGATCACTTGGATAGGCCTAGTTAGGATCTTAGTTTGAATAAGCTCACAAAATAGTACCATGTATTGAGTAGTGCTAGGTAGGCTTAGACAAAAAAATGATGCAACCTGATTATAACAAATTGACGACTATCATTAAAAAAAAGATACACGTGCTTCGCTAAGCAAAATTTGAGAGAACACTATGTAATAAATTTATTCAAATTTTAATATTTTTTAAGAACTTTTTCAACATCCAGTTAGAAATATGAGATTTTCACCTACCATAAAAGCAATATTTAAAAAAGGAATATTGTCAACTTTTTAATACATATTGAAAGCACAACATAAAAATTGTATTCTTTTAAGCCAAATGTGCATAACACAACAGATTATTACACTATATATCATGGATCAAATTAGATGTTCTTTATTTTTATATAGCAAATGTTTGTAAGTATCTATCAATGTGTATGATATCAGGTGTTGAAGAAATGTAGGGGGGAAATTGGTTTTAAGTTTTTTCAGGAATCTCCACATCTAGATGACAAGCAAAGAAAACAGTTGTAAGTTCTCTTGTGGATTTGACATAATAGCCTTTGGTGGACTACAAGGGGGGAAAGGTGGGTTATTTAAATTAGAAGTTATATACCATGCATGGTTGGTGGAGGAATGATCGGGCAGTTACTAAGGCTATTTATGAAGCATGGTTATTTTGAGCTATGCCTGAAATGCTTATTTTTCTTCATTTTTCTTACTCTAAACTCTTTGTTTGGCTTCTTAACCATCTTATGGGAATACTTACTAAAATGGCTGGTGGAGGAATGATCGAGCATTTACTAAGGAGGAAGCTTAAGACCCAGTCTACAGTAAGAACATTACCTTTTGTTTGCTTCGTTTTCCCCTGTAGATCTCATTTGATAAATGAAATTGTACAGCTACAGTATTTTGTCAAAATTGTGAAATTGTGCTATCTTAATATACTCTAGATTGTAAATGAAGGTTCCATCTTCTCAATCCTTCTCAAAGATTGATCACCTTGGAACTATAAGGTGGGAAAGAAAATTCTTTAGAAGGTAAGCACTTTGCTCATTTGGTTGTTTTGAAGTTTGCTGGTACAGATGGGTTTCTAGTCATTTTTTGGTTCAACTTGTTGTTTAATTTGTGATGTGATTAAGGGGTGTATTTGAATTGATTGGAGTTATTTGAATGTGTTTGGTTTTGGTTGATTTATAGTTTATCAATTGTTTTGGTGTCTAAAGTTTAGTTCTGAGATTTAGATAGTTGCTCTTGTTGGTCTTTAAATAGTTAATTTTTTACTGCTTGTTAATCACATTTTGTTTATGTTTGTTTGTTTCTTTCAAAATTTATGGTCCATTTGGAGAAGCAAAAACCTAATATTACTATTGAGTTCTATGTAAAAATTCATAAAAGTTTACAAGTTGGGTAATTGTAGCTTTAGCTAAGTCTAAATCGTATTTTGCATTTGGAACTAAATTTTAGTGAAGCAATTGGAGTTCTTGGACCTTCATGACATTATATGCTTATTTTTAAGTTTTGTTTCTTGCTAAAATATAATTTATGCATGTTCCAACTAAATATACAAATTGCACTACTCTTTTAACGCTTTTGGATATCTTTTCTTTTCCTTCAGTTACTGAATTTGAGTGCTTGGTGGAAGACGATTTTTTATTTCTCTTGGTTGGGTTTTGGATATTCCATTGAGCTCCAGCTACATTTTCTTGATTTTAGAGAAGAAAGAAATAGTCCTTCACAATCTTTATGTTAACTTTCTCTAGAAGCTTAATTAAATTCTTATTTGTCATTATGTTTAAGTTACATAGAGTTTCCATTGCCATCTTTCGTAAAGTTGGCCTTCATTTTCTACTTCATACAATTCGTTGAGCTTGTGGCCATTATCAAGTTTTTGTTTTCTATCTCCCATGAACATGATTTTATTTTCTTGCTTGATGGTACAAATATAGTTTAGTATAATTGAAGGTACTCAATATTAACATTTTATATCGTGTTTTGAAGAACCTGTCCTACTTTATAGAGTCATAAAATTATATCATCCATAGGAATGCTATTGAAAATCTTGACTTTTTCTCTTCTAGTGTAGAATTTGCTTCCTTTAGACGTTTGGTTTTCATGTAACTCAATCTAAAAATTGCTTTAATGGTCGAGTGGCTTCCTTGTTTCACACTGACCAATCTCCATTTGTCATGACTCACTAGTTTAAGAGGGTGGTTTCTGTGTTTCCACTGTTTAAGTACAAAAAATATACCTGCTAGGCTGCTACAATTATTTTCCCTCTCTTACCCATTCTAACTTAATTATATTTACTTTTAGATTCTTCCATGTTAATAGATGATGTTGTTTTCGATTGTAGTATTGCACATGCTGTTTACCGACTTCTAGTCCTCGTCAACGAAACTCGTTGACCAATATGATATAATGGCTTCAAGTTCAAGTACCGATCAATGTTGAAATATTTCTTATTATCTAATGCTTGTGAAAGAAATATTAATGGTAATGCTTTTCGATTTTGTAACCTTGTCATGCATGTAGTGTTATCGATGCATGTAGTGATAGGTAATGCTCAATGTTGAAATTTTCTATAAGAGTTGTACTCTCTTGTCCTGTGATGGATGCTTATATTCATGTTGTCTTTGTAGGTTCAACTGGAATCGACAACTTCATGAGTTTCCTTTCAAAGAATATTTTCAGAGATGAAGGTTTACCGGTTGGTCGTTTATGCTTCTGAAGAAAATCTTGTTATATGTATTCTGATGCTATTTACAATAGTTTTGATTAAGAGCTGGAATTTCGTACTTGTAAATTATTGAAACTTGATTGAAAATATACGAATATTACAAAGTGCATTATAGCATATATATATTAAAGTGTCGGTTATTTGTTTCTATATGGGTGTGATGTATTATAACATTATTGTCATTCAAATGGTTCATGTAATGATAGAACGGCAATAAGAACAGAAAAACAACTGTAGTAATTGAGAAATTTGCAATGGAAAATAAATGTCATAATATATGAATTTGTGACAGTCATTAATTGTCGTCAATACCTAAACAATGACAATTTTTTATAAAATAATTGTCACGATTGCCCTATCTGTGAGAGGAAAAAAATGTCGTCAATAGCAAAACAATGACAATTATCTTTTTAAAAAAAGCTGTCATGATTGCCTTATATTTGACTGAAAAAAATGTCCTCAATAGAGAAACAATGACATTTAACTTTTTAGAAAAAAATGTCACGATTGAACTATATTTGACTGCAAAAAAATATCGTCAATTGCGAAACAATGACATTTAATTTTTTTAAAAAAACTGTCACGATGACCCTAAATTTGACAGAAAAAATGTCGTCAATAGCAGAACAATGACATTTTAAAAAAAAAAACTATCACGATTGACATATCCTTGACATTTAAAAAATGTCATAATAAACGAATTTGAGACATTTTTTTAACTGTCATTAATACGCAAATGATGATAGTTATTTATTTTCATGAAATAAAATATGACAGTTATTTGTTGTCATAAAATATTAATTAACGATATTTATTTTCTGTCATGAAATAACTTATTGCGACAATTTTTGAAAATTGTCATGGAAGGACTTTCCATGACTCCCGCTTCTATGATTAAAAATAATTGCCACGAATTTTGTTCGCGACAGAAAATAACTGTCGTCGTAGACCATTTTTTGTTGTAGTGCTTAAACTCATCTTAGCTTGCCAGGTCTTACTTAGTTCTTAATCCATGACTAACTTAAGCTTAACACATGTTTAGCTAACTAATCATTCAGATTTAATATTTAACTGACTCCTTCTTAGCTCGTCACCCGATAAATGGTTAAGTGTTCGTTGTTGACTTTCCTTCTCAACTTTTTTTCTCCCTTGGCTATTCCTTGCCTAGCTCAAAACGCATACTACCCTTCCTCGTGATGCTTAGCTAGAATGTACACTCCTCCTCAAAATGCCTAATACTTAGTTATTTTTATAACTTCCTTCTTTATAATTGTCACACCCTGATCAGCAAGACAACCAAAACACAGGAAATAGTAAATATAGGATACAATTTAGCTTAAAATTTTGCAATTGGTCTTATCACCTAGTTTAACCTCAGCTCCTTTTAAAATACCAAATAAAACTCAAACAGAACGAAAGCCAACTTAAACGCCAAGTACAATAAGTAACATAACCCAAAATTACACTTTATTAATAACAAGCGTTTAGTACAACATTTGACCAAAATAAATAAGATTAATCAAAACTCTTAAACACCAGGTAGCTTTCTCAACTCGTTGCAAGCCCTTCAACCTTCTTCTTTACTTGGCTAAAAATTTGATCTTGGAAGATGAAATTTTAAAACATAAGTCTAAAAGACTTAGCAAAGTTTCATGAAATCCTTTTAGCAATACCTTTCCATAAATCATATTGCCAAATCATACATTTTAACACAAATCAATTTATCAATAAACATATCTTTCGCAAAATAAACACATTAGTCACAATCATTCCTTTCTCCAAAGATCCCAAATCGTTCTCCATGCTTAGTCTCATTACCTCACGTTTAGACTAGTGTATCAACAACATCCAAAAACATACAGATTCTTCCTTGTTGTTCAGGTCGCCTAACTCAATGCAGTTCTTTTCTACAATGGCCGACTTCACTCCAGCATGCAAGCCTTTTCTGCATGGTTGTCTTTAACTTTATGTGCACATAACAGTTAGCTCATTCAAAGGAAGCAACTAATGATTTGAAAACTTGTAACAACCCAACTTTTTAAAACTAAGCTGAGGTCATTACCTTAATAGAAATACACTTCTTTTAAACATTAGCCTTTATTGGATCCAACGAAACAAATAACATCAAAGAAAAAACTTTATTCTGGCCCTATTTTAATAAAACAAATATTCGAAGTACAATTTTGCAAAACAAAAGTTCATAACTCAAACAAAAGTTTAAATCATAAAAAAAAATTCTAAACGGTCTAATAACCCAAAGAAAACGACAAAAATAAGCGGAAGCATTTTGAACAACAATCCCTAT
>JBBPDI010099286.1:0-10898 GCA_037974545.1 Cucumis variabilis | reverse complement strand
GTGGGTGCAAAACAACTACTTGGTGTACAATTACTGCCATGATCCAAGAAGAGATCACACCCTAACTCCTGAGTGTTAAAATATCCAAAAGAAGTTTATATATATATTTTTTTTGCCTTTTGGCATTCAAAAAGTTGAATATAATACTTTGGGTGTGTGTTGTTAGGATCATTGAAGTGATGATCAATGATTAAGAAAATTATGTTGTTTTTTAGTTTTTTATAAAGATAAAAAAAAAAATGGAATTGGGAGATCTGAGAGAGGTCAGGAAAAAAAAAGAGTTGTGTTAGGCCCTCCAAGTCTTTCCAAGGATTGTATTTGTATTGGTCCATTTCCCTTTTCTTTTGTTTTCTTTTCTTTACTATCAATGGAATAAATGAAATCATCTCTTTGGGTCCCATGGATTCTGTGAAGATGCCATTTCTATGAAACACTTTTTGTCCTTGTCTCTTTACATAATAAACCAAAAAGTTGAATCTAGAAAAAAGTTAATTTTATAGTTTGATAAACCAGGATAAATAATGAATAATATTCCATGCAGTAAAGATTATTTATGAAAATTTTATTGAATAGTAGGAACTGACTTCTAATATTTACAGGGCTAAATTTTAAGTTTATCTAAAGTATAGAGATTGAATTTGCAATTTAATCATAATAGAAGAGATTTTGTTATTTTTTTAAAATAATTTTTGTTGTAAAAAAAACAAAGGAAGACAAAAACATAGCTACCCACACCTACACCCTAATAAGCATGTATTGGGAGACTAAAATGATTTAAATGCTTTTAGGTTTGCTTATTTTGCTAGCAAGTAATCCAATGTTTCCTATTAATATTAAAATAATAATAATTATTATTATTATATGGTTTAAGCTACATTATGATCAACTCTTACTTATTGAAATGGCTTAAATATGTAGAAATACCAACACAATGATTTGACTATTATTCGTTATTTAATTGTATGCGTAAATATGAAAATTATTATTTTATTTCTATTATGAGTGAAATCTATTTACGAAAATTATTATTTTATTTTTATTCGAGTGAAATCTATATACGAAAACTCTTTAACTTCTATTTGTAAAACATATTGATTTATTTTATACTATGTCTTGCTCTTTAAGTTGGATAAAATAGTTTTTTCAATTGTTAGTTTTTTCTACATTTGCAAGACAAAAACAAAGAACACAACTCGTGAGTCTAAATTGTTTTTGGCTTATGATGGAATACAACACAACTGTTTACTCGTGATCAAAGAATAGGACCACAATTGCCTTCTATACTTCCATTTCATTACTTATAAAGTAATCTTGTCAAAATGTACACCCAAGAGAAACCCATGTAGAAAACAAAATTAACCTTCAACTTTGTTATTTCAAAAACAAACTTTGTTCAGGGGGCTCTCTTAGTCTTGACTATATAATGCAACTACGTCTCAAAAAATTAGCTCATTTTTCTAGGTCCATCAATAATTGGAAACATGCTACTTGTAACATAGGACGGGGAAAATCAATTTTTACTCCACTTTGTATATGTGTATGTATTAAAAATTGATGGATAGGGAGACTAATCCATTGAGATTGATAATATATACTCAATTCAAAGCTACTAACTAATATTATTTTTTTCAAAAGAATTTACCCACAATAGTTACTGAGTATACTGTAACAGAGGAATAAATAAATTAACTACATTAATGAAAATCACTATACTTTTATTAAAATAGCAATTTGGTCCTAAACTTTTTATGTAACAATTTAGTCTACGTACTCTTACATTGTTAGTTTCTCATGTAAAAAAAATGATAAAAATTAGAAATCAATTTTCATTATTTTATGATGTAGACTATATTTTGTAAAGATATGAAGTTTCTAATTAGTTTATCGATTTAATTTTTTAAAATATTATTTTTACACTAAATTTTATGAGAAAAACTAAATCATTTCAAACTTAAAAGTATAACAATTAAATGGTTACATAAAAATCTAGAAATTAAAAGTGATTTTTAACTTAATCACTGCAACAAACTTCATCACAACACTATTTCTCTTTCATGTTAATTATTTTTTAAAATGAAAGTAAAATGTACAATGTAAGATTGATTATTATAGAAAGTCCTAAGTTAAATGGAAAATTGTATCAGATGACAATTTTTTTTTTTAAAAACACAGCTCATGATACCTCCTTGCATATTGTGACTATGACAAATATAAAAAATAATTAGTGTTATTCAACGACTATCTAATGGTTATCGGTTTTTAAATTTGTTTCTTTTGTAATTTAGAAAATTTACTACTATCATATAGTTATGGATATTTTATTTCCTATTTTTTACGAATGTTCCTTAATTGATTGATACATTTTAGTTTTGGTTTAATCTTTTTTCCCTATGTTAGTGCTTCCTTAAAATTATTTTATATTCAAAGGTCAAAAGTCTAGTCCAAAGCTAGTGGCACCTGCTTATTGACTAATTAGCCCTCTCCTAATTTGTTAACAAATTCTCAGCTCTTGGCCTCCACTTTCCACAAATTCTCAGCTCTTGGCCTCCACTTTCCACCTATCACATGCATGAACTATTTTCATTCAAATTGGAATTGTTAGTAGGTTGTTTTCAAATATAATGAATTGAATAAAAATATTTATAAATGTAACACTATATTTAGTTCAATAAACTATTATATATGTATATCATGACACAAATAAATATATTGTGATTTATATTACTATATGTTATGTATGTATTTTTAGCAGTTTTTTTATTTAAAATAATTTTTATTATAATTATTTAATTAAAACATTTTTTAAAATAGTAAAATAAATTAAAATGTTTACAAACAATAGCAAAATTTTGGATTCTATCAATAATAGTCTTCTATTACTATAACATATCAATAATTATCAGTAATAGAATTTGTTATAGGTTGTAAATATTTTGTAAAATTTACTATTTTTTAAAATTCTCTTAATTTAATTTAGGCTAAGAATATAAATATGGATATGTGATTGATGAGTAGTATTTGAAGGGCAATGGAGCATGGTCCATTACTCTAGCACGTGACACAGATCTCTGTTCTTTTACTTTTCATCCTCACATGTGTTTCATTCATGGCAGCCTGCACTTTGCCAAAAGGAAAATTTAATTCTACCCATTTCTTACTTTTTTTTTTCATCCTCACGTATATTTGGTGAGATGAGAGGCTCGTAGGAGTTTTAAATGTGTCAAATCTAACACATGAACCAGTGATAAAACACATTATTGCATTTTCATATAATAATAGGATAACTTGAACTTTTTGGTTAGGGTTATATGAATAATTTTAATATAACTTCTAATTCATATTGTTCACCTCAAAATAATAGTCGTATAAATGACTTTGAATTACAGAGTTTATTACAATCGCTCACATGTGAAAGAGAACAAAATCTGACATTTTTACTAAATCTCACTGAACCTTCATTTCAATCTGTTAGGAAATTTGAGAGGTTGACTTTGTATTTTTCTAGAAGGCATTGGTTTCTGCAGATATCTCAAATAAAGACTTAACATCGTTTGAGACATTAGAGTATGTTGAGATATTATTTTTGTCAAATAATTATTCTTTTTCTCAATCTTTTTAAATCAAATTAGTTTTTTCTCAATCTTTTTAAATCTCCAAGTAGTCCTAATATGTAGAGATTGGTTGGTTGAGTTTGTTTCCTGCAAATTAGGAAATTGTGATTTTGTGGAAAAAGATTCTTAGGAAAGATATATATTCGTATCTTCTTGATTAGTTGACTACAGACGTATGCGTACGGGTTGAAGACTATCAAAGCGTTCGAAATAAAGCAGAAGACATCCGTAAACAAATGAATATAGTTTTATGATGACTTTATGTAGTTGTTGATAAAGTTACTGTGTATGAGTTGCACATAGATTGAAGAGAAGGAATATTCATGAAGGGCATTGAGTTGAGGGATCAACTCACACATTCAGGGGGAGCCTGAAGTTATCGTCAACAAGATTCTGATTACCTTCAGGGGGAGCCTGAAGTTGTCGTCAACATGATTCTGGTTATATTCAGGGGGAGCCTGAAGTTATTTTAGTTTTTGTTATAACTATTTTATGTAAATAGAGAAATATGCTACTTTTGATGAATAAGATTCCTAATCTGAGCAAAGAGGCTCCCCAGACGTAGGCATATTTGCCAAACTGGGTTACCAACGTGCCGTGCAGTTTATCTCTATTTGTCATTTAGCTAAACCTGTAGTTAAACGCATAACGTATAGCTACAGATTATATTAACAGTGTTTATTTCAGAGTATTTTCTTGCACAATACTTTCCTTATCTATAAATATTCAACTGTAATATTTTATCCCATATTTTTCTTTATTGAGGTTCGACTATCCTTTTATAAATGGAAAATAATTTCCTTTCTTGGATTTCATTATTTAAAGTGAATTTTGCAGCTATTTTAGGGTTGTTGCGTCTGTATATTGTGCAAGTTGCCTTTGTTCATTGGGTAGCATTTGTTGTATGAGATCAAGACATTCATTATGTATTGTGGCCCAAGTGTTCTAGTCTGAGTTCTTACACGATTATTCACCATTTGGCTGTGTAAGTTCCTACATCACCTTAGTGAATCAAGTTGAAGAATCACTAGCTTAAGGGGAGTCTAATTCATTGCATTTAAGAAGAGATTCTCAGTATTGGGGGAGCTAAGATCTTGCTGCAGAGAAGGAGTTCTCCAACTTAGGAGAATTCTAAGTTTCAACAGTGCAGGTAGTTCACTGTCTTAAAGGAAGATAACTTCGTGAGAGAGAGTCTCACTCACTATCAGTTGATGAAGTGTCTACTCTAGTTTCATCACACTTAAGCTGCTTAAGTATGTTTGAGAGGGAATTCCACATTTAGGGAGAGATGATAGCAAAAGCTCCACTTAATTCGAGCTCGTTCCTTGATTTTTTGTTCTTATTTGACTGTTTTATAGGTTTAGAGCAATTCGAGGGTAGAAATTAGTGTTGATGTCAATTTGGAACTTAATTCAACAAATAGAGAGTCGTAAGACATCAACTATAGCAAAAATGTGGAGTTAAAAAGCCAAATAGGCTTCTACCTTGTAGCACCGCAACACCTTACGACATGTTGCCCTTGAGCACTGCAACAATCTGAAGTTTATTCACAAAGAATTCCCATTAGTGTCATGGTGCTATCTCTAGCTTTTCGGTGCCATTACGTTTCCTATAAAACCTTTTTCGTCACCTAGGGTAAAGGATGATTGTTTCCATTCGTTTTGCTATTGTTTTCTCAAATTGTTTTGAGTTCTTTTTACTTGTTTGTGTCTTTGAACATCGTTTTAGCTTGGTTCATTAGGATTCTTTCCATATTTCATTGTTTGTGAACTTTTGAACTTGATTTGATGTATTGCTAATTAGATTTTGTTTAATCTTGATTAAGACATATTATCAGACACTAGGGAATGTATGTTGCTCTACTTTAATCAATATAAAATATTGTGGCACTTGATTGTATAGTAATTTCTAAAAGTAAAGAGTTTAGTTAGCTTACTATTCATGTTATACGAGTATTGATCAAACCAACCTAAAATCAAAAGAATAGAACAATTAGTTAGGCAGTTCAAATTTAATTGTTCACCCAACATGCCCTAGATTATCTGCGATTAATCTAATTCCAACATGTATGTTTTTCATATTGTTGAATTTCACTAATTTTAATTCAATTCAATTTGGTTAACGTTTCTAATTAAATTGGTTGAGTTTAACATTAAACTCTAGCAATGATACTGTCATAGTCAAACAAATCAAAATAAATAAACTATAGACCTAAGCTAAGATCTTTTTTATATTGAATTTTACATTTCACTTTTATTTTGCAATTTATTTTCCTGCAATCAAACCAACTCAAACCCCCACTCTCTTGGTTATCTTGGATTGGAAACAATTCAACTTGAGAAATTCATGAATCCTTGAGTTTGACCCGGACTTACCACTAGGACTAGCTCTTAGTGTATAAATTTGATAGTTATTCGATACAAATTTAGACGATAAAATCTATCTATCACAAGCCTAGGTGAACTGTGATTAGTTAAGCTTTATGTGAACCATTGTAGTTGCCTTGTAATATTGATCATAAGTACTACATGTAAATCGCTTAACTCTTCATATTACTGGATTATCTTTTCCGAGAACATTGTCCTTAGAGTAAGTAGTTTATCATTGAACTGCATTACCAACTTTTGTATCTCTTTTATTGTTTACTTGTTGTTGGTATTTTTGTTGTTACAGTTGTTATCGGTGCTTTTTGTTTGACATCCACGATTGTGTAACGACCCACCTTATATGTTTTCCAAATAGTATCAGAGCAGTCACCTTTTTCTTAGGTGCTTTTATCATGGATTAATCAAAGAAAATAAATCTGCTACACGTTGCCCATTCTAGATGGAACAAACTACTCATATTGAAAGGCTAGAATGACAGCTATTTTAAAGTCCATTAATCATACAACTTGGAAAGCAATAGTAAATGGATGGATTTCTCCTCAGATAGTTGTTCTTAACGTTCGAAACACTTCTAAGCCTAAAGTTGAATGGACTGATGTAGAATGTAGCACATCCTCTAGGAATTCTCGTACTCTTAATGTTATCTATAATAGTGTTGGAAAGAAATATATCTTAGCTTTCGTCTGATCAAACACATTTGTTTTCGTAAAGGACGCTTAGGACATTTTGGTTGTTGCTCTTTAAGGTACATCTAGAGTCAAGATGTGTAGACTTCAATTGTCGACCACAAATTAAAGTTCGAAAGGATTTACAATGTTTGAAGGTGAAACAATTGATGTATTTAATTTTTGTTTACTTGACATTGCTAGTGAATCTTTTCCCTTAGATGAGAAGATTTCAGAAGAGAAACTGGTTAGAAAAGTTATTAGATCACTTGTCCAAGAGATTTGACAAGAAAGTAATCGCTATAGAATAAGCTCAAGATATTGCCAACATGAAACTTGATGAACCCATGGTTCTCTACTCACTTTTGAGAGGACCTTTGATAGGAAACCTATCAAAAGAAATCAACGCATTGCCCAACGATCTTTCATAAATGATTACTTTAAAGGTAAAATCATAGAATAAGAAGAATCTCTTGCAAACTCAATATCTTTGCTATATGAACAATGTAACAAGGTTCTAAAGTGCCTTGAAAATAAATCTAAAAGTTATGTGTCTCAGCTTGTTAAAGAAAATGAAAACATATATTCAAATCCTTACGGATCTCAACATCAAAAGAAGAATGTGAATAATTCAAGAAAAATTGTATCAAATGACAAAAACATTTAAAAAAACAACTCATGACACTTAGTTTTTGCATATTGCGAATATAGCAAAATTAGTGATATCAAAAGGCTATCAGAGGGTTATTGACTTTTAAATTTGCTATTTTTTTAATTTAGAAAATGTAATGACATGTACCCCATTATCATAAAACTTTTGTTATTTTTGTAAGCACTCCATAATTCAAATTGTATTGATCAGAATAAAAGAGATATTCCTTCAGGTGTTGGAAATGTGAAGGATATGATTACTATCAATCTGAATGTCCAAATTACCTTAATCGATAGAATAAAGCTATGTGTTGACTTTGTTTGATAAAGTGATTAGGCAATCCTAATCCTCAATCCAAAGATTCAAGATATTAACGTAGAAAGAACTTTTGAAATAAGAAATTAACACATTCTTGTACTAATTTAGATCAACCAAGAAAAAGTTAGGATTAGATTACCTCTTAGATCGAAGATCTAGAAGCAAGATTTGGAAATCTTGTCCTAGATTGAGTCACTACACAATTAAACTTGATCAAGATTAGATTAAATGACTCACATGCATTCTATCACAAGAATTGCAAATATTTAAGGGAAAAGTCTCAACATGATATTTCAAATTATATTTATCCAAAATCTTCTTATACGATTGGAAGGATAAAGGCCTTATATAGCCTTGTAGAGATTCTATCATAATTAATGAAAATACCAAAAAATTAAAATAAAGCATTAACTAATTCACTACTACAAATTTGGTCTTTCTTGACACATGAAAATTTTGATTTCTTGATGGTCATGGCAAAAGACCATCAAAACACATATTTTTCTTGATATAATGTTTATCTTGACGATCATGTACGTCAAGAAAATTCTCTTAATTTTGTTGAAGAAATACAAAAAAACCGTAAAAAAATGTGGATTCTTGATTTCCTTGATGGGCAAAGTTCTCTTAGTTTTGTTGATGGTCCACAAACGTCAAGAAAACTATTTTTTGATGGACAATAAACATCAAGGATAATATATTATTTGACTGACAATGCCCAACAAGTTAGATTTTTTTAATGGACGAGGCCCATCAAGAGATGAATTTTCTTGATTTGCAATGGTCATCATCGAAAAAATTAATATATTTTTTTTTGGATTTCTTGATGGGTTTATAATTTTGTTGATGGGTTTAGGGTTTTTTGATGGACAAAGACAAAAAAATAGATAATGGACAAGATCCATCTAGAAAAATGATATCTTGATGGGCATTGCCCATTAAGAAAAAAATTTATAGCTTTGGGTTTAGGTTATTGTCCATCAAGAAAAAATTATTTTCTACGAAGCACGAAACTCGAACACTCGTTAACGGGCTCAAAAAACATGATATTCATCAATAATATTCTTAAATATTTACTATTTCTTCCAATTATTACGTTCAATGCATCAATAATACAATATTACTTTTTTTAAAGTTAACTATTTTAATTATAATTAGATTGAAATACGTGACTTTGTCAAAATTAAATTAGTTGTTGTGTTCAAATTTAATGAGTTAAATTGAAAGTTTGTAATTTAGAGTTTTTAAAATTTGTAAAAGTTGTAGAAGCTGGCCAACATGAGCTTAGCTCAACTAGCATCTGTATGTACTTGTGAACAAGAGAACCTGGGTTTAAATCCCCACCCCTACATTAAAAATTTGTAGAAGCTGTATAAATTTGGATTTCAACTTTACAATTCTTAGAACAAGAATCATTGAGGAGGAAATCAAGATCATGAAGATGCCAATTAGCATGAAGCTAAGGTGGGTGTGAGAAAAGGAAAAGTAAAATACGATTTTCTTTTATGGACAAAAACATCGAAGTTTCCTTGATGGCCAATACCATCAAGAAAGAGTTTTTGATGGTCGGGCTTTCTTGATGTCTGCCTACTTGATGGACATATTTTGCACATAAAAAAGGCCAAATTTGTAGTAGTGATAAGCTTTTTATCTTCCCACAACTATCTTCCAACCATCATCTTTAATACTAACCTATTAATGGTAGTTACCTTAACTTGTCAAATTAAAACAAATGAAAATACAAAAACAATGTGATATTAACTAAATCATGAGGTCTTTAATGTGTTGGGTTCATGGAAACTTAATATGTACCCCATAGTTTGCTTCAACGGACAAAACATTGACATTCAATACTCCAAAATGGTCCTTCATCTCTTGTTTTAACATATGGCACATGGAATTGAGGATGAATCGACCTTATCCATTCTTGTACATGAAGAAGGAATGATTGGTTAATTTTTAATGCCTTAGATGTTGTAATTGGTTCGTATGGAACATCACGATTCTTATCATAAAAGCTCTAAAGACACCACTGAATTGGAAGAAGATATCAAAGCTCTTGTTTGTAACATTTTTTAAAACAGTCTTAGAGGCAAAAATCATGAAAATCTATGTAAGGATAGTTGTAATGATGAAGAAAAATATTCTCTTGGATCATTTGAAACTTCTTATCGTACTTTACACCAACAATAGGTAGAGGATGTGAAGGTTTTAGAGGTCCAAAAGGAGAGGATATAATCTCTTCTTTCAGATAATCACGAATTAATGACTCCTAACTCAGAACTTATAATTCATATCAGAGCTAAAAAAGAATCTATGTGTAAATATGTGAGAATTTTGAATTCAACAACTGGTCCTCTTGAGAAGATTCTAAGAATAGAAAGGTTGTTAGTGATCTATTCTGTCTTGGCTCCACCAAATCTAAATGCATAAGGACAACTCATTGCTCGTTGAAATTAAAGGGAAACAAAAAATTAAGTTTGTCAAGAAATAGAATCAGGGTTGTAAAAATATATCAAAATCATCTAAGTCTCATATTAATCAAAAGTAGATGTTCATTATGTGTCCTAAACATCAACAGATACATCCTCTCACAATTTGTAAGGAATCCCAAGTGGGGTGGATTTTTCATCATTGTAGTAAAAAAGATGTTGGAATTTATGTTCTGAAACTTGTAGTTTGTAACTAAAACATATTCTATTCAATAAACTTGTTATTGAGGAATTATTAATGAAATTGAATACTATAATCTTGAATCCAATAAACTAAGGTCCCAAGGCTATCTTGAGTAAACTTGAACTTTATGTAAAGACATAAAAATGGATCAAGTTAGAGTATATAGCCTAAACAATCTATAGTATATGAAAGGTTGGGCTATGATGGGGACACTATGGATGCGACCTTCTTTGTAGTTAGTACAAACGACATGATCTTGAATTGTTCGTGTGGAGCCATGAAAGTGAGGGTGTTCTATGTAAAGAGTTTACATAAGACTTGAACTATGAAATATGCATTTTTACATTATAACAACGTTTACTGTATAAAACTGACTATTTTGATTATTGATGATGCAGGTAACTTAATCTTAATTCTAAGTTACCTATGAACTTCTATTCACACATAATTATTCTTTGATCTATATAGGTGATGACAGCTTAATAGCGCTAGCCTAATAAGCCTCTAATTTTAGGGTTAAGACTGGCTGGATAGCTAGGAACATATGGAGCAAGCCAGAAATCACTTAAGCCCATCACAAGGCTAGTAG
>JBBPDI010099263.1:0-10899 GCA_037974545.1 Cucumis variabilis | reverse complement strand
GATAAACGAGTGGAAACAGAGGATGTGTTGAGACATCCAGCCGATGCAGAAGGATGGAAGCACTTTGATTCTGAATTCCTGATTTTGCATTAGAGCCACGAAATGTTCGTTTGGAGTTAGCTTCAGATAGATTCAATCTATTCGATCATATGAGTACCTCGTATAGTATGTGGCATGTGGTGTTAATTCCATACAATTTGCCACCATATAAATGCATGAAAGAGTCAAACTTTCTCATGTTATTTCATTCCCGATCCTAAATCTCCTGGTAGAGAAATTGATGTGTACCTACAACCATTACTTGAGGAATTAAAAAATCTATGGACGTTTGGTGTGCGTAGGTATGATTGTCTGACGGATCAATATTTTCAGTTGTATGCAGCTTTGTTGTGGACAATTAATGACTTTTTGACATATGGTCATCTCTCCAGTACAAAAGGATATCAGGCATGTCCCATTTGATGGGGATAGATCATTGTTTGGAATATGCAGAAAGATAGCATTCATGGGACATCAATGGTATCTTCTAGACGATCACGTTTGGCGCAGAAGTAGACTCCATGATGGAAAGGTAGAGCGTAAATTACCTCCAATTGTAATGAATAGCCAAGAAATATTGGAACAACTAGATTCTTTAGAGTTTCCAATAATGAGTAAGCATCCTTTTGTTAAAAGATAGAAAAAGAAAAAGAGTTCTTAATTGGACTAAGAAAAATATTTTTTTTCGATCTTCCTTATTGGCTAAGACTACTTATTTGTCACAAACTTGATGTAATGCACATTGAAATGAATGTTTGTGACAATTTGATCGGTACTTTGTTGAATATTGAAGGAAAACAAAAGATACCACGAATGTCAGATTAGATTTACAAGATTTGAAAATAAGAAAGGATTTACATTTAGTAGAAGTGGGTAACCGATTAGTGAAACCACATGCGAGCTATACCTTGACTAGCAGCGAGCGAATTGAGTTCTGTAAGTTCTTGAAAGCAGTTAAGTTTCCCGATAGATTCGTTTCTAATATTTCACGATGCGTGAATGCAAACGAGAAAAAAATATCAAGTCTCAAAACGCACGACTGTCATATACTGCTACACCGACTTCTTTCAATCGGTGGTAGGGCATTCTTACCAAAAAATGTGTACACTGCAATGACTGAATTATGCAGTTTTTCGTGATTTGTGCGCTAAGACAATAAGAATAAATGATTTGGACAGATTGCAGTTAAATATTATAATTATATTGTGCAAATTAGAAAGAATATTTCCACCTGCTTTTTTTAGCGTCATGGTACACCTTATAGTTCACTTGCCATATGAAACGAAGGTTACTAGTCTGGTTTCTTACACTTGGATGTATCCCATTGAAAGAAGTTTCCGCACACTAAAACAATATGTTCGTAACAAAGCACGTCCTGAGGGATCTATTGCAGAAGGATATCTTATGAACGAATCAAGTACTTTTTGTTCACGTTATCTGAAGGGGATTGAGACACAATTCACTAGAGATGATCGAAATGACGATAGCATTAAAGAGAATGAGGTCATTGGTGAGTATGAAGTATTCGTTCAGAAAGTATGACCATTGAGAGTGTCACGTTTACAAAGTAAATCAGAAGAATAGAAACGACTCTTTCATTGGTACATCCTCAGCAATGTAGATGAAATAACCGAATAGCGGAGGTACATATTTCTATACATATTTTAGGGTTTTATACCTCACCGACACAAATTCACAATTGTGTACTTTATAAAACACGTTCTTTTGATACGTCGTCGAGGCGAAAGCTTTTCTAAATTATTTAAAAGACACCAACGAGCATTTGTCGATTGATTCAAAGCTCAAGTATTTCGAGTGAATGACTTTGAGCATTTATATTTTATACATATAAGTACTTTTATGCTAAACCCAATTTTAGGTTATGGCAGAAATGCGTGACAATTCAAACATTTCTCAAGATTTATTTTCACTCGCATTGAGACCATCACTTGATGTCCGCTCTTACAGTGGATGCATCTCTCCAATATCTTATAGTTTTAAATTAATTTAATTAAATAAAATTAAACTAAACTACTAATTAATTCTCCTATTAATTAATAGTTAAGTTAAATATATTATATTTAACTTAAATTATATTTGAATCATATTCAAATATAAATTTATCTCATAACCAATAATTTTAATATGAGTCTAATTCACATTAAATTAATATTTGAACTCATTCAAATATTTTATCCCTCATAAATTAATTTTGAATCATATCCAAAATTAAATTATATAATAAAGTTTGATTAATAAACTACAACTAATATAAATAAATCTTATTACCCTTTACAAGCTAGGAAGAGAATCTAATGGACCTACATATTAGAAGCTACAACGATATGAGATTAGTTAGTTAAACTCATTAACCACATTAAATCAATATTCGTTAAACTGTGTGTACACTCCCCTAAAGACTCACAATTGAACTCTTCTCACTGTAGATATATTTGTATGTCCACGGTTATAGACCAATAACAGTAAGTTAGTTCTTCACGAGTGTTCGTAACACAAGTTGGATCAAATTAATGTTTTATCTCTTGGTTATCTTTAGTCCTTAAATACTAGTGCTCCTCTAATGAACAACATGTTTATGGTCCAACCAATAAATAGAAATCCCTCTCGTGCCATACAGAGAGTAGGGCTCTTTGTTCAAGTTTCAGATACACCATTTAAGGGAACACTCATCTACTTACCCTAAAGTAGGAAAAGAATGAATTCCATCTTATGTAATTATGTTCTCAGATCCCCACTCGATCTTGTCTCCAAAATGATAAGCATATTGAGTCGTCGATCTGACTACTCTCACCTGTATAAATTAAAGGACAATCCCTCGCGAATAGGAGGTCATAATACACTCAGGATTAAGACTAAGTTACCTAGGTCATCTTAATGAAATAGAAACCTAACTTGTTAACAGAGTTACATCTAGTGGTTACTATTTCATGGTTCGGTCTTATGCAAACTCATTACATAGCTAGGATATCCTCACTCGCATGTCACCTACACAAACACGTTGGATCATTGTATTTGTATCAAAAACAAAGTGAGTCGTATCTATAGTGTTATCCCTATACTATAGACCCTTTAAACTGATCTTGAATATTAATCTCATGTTTTAACATATTGTTCAAGACTCATCAAACAACGTAGGATGTTAGTTTATTAGATTTTGGTTATTAAGACAAAATTAATAATATAATAAATAACATTTATTAAAATTATAATAATAACATTTTATTAATAACGATCAATGGATTATGTTTACAATCTACGAGTTTTAGGACATAAATCTCAACAACAAGGTCAAATCAGTTCACCAACCTTCTTACGCTAGGATAACGTCAACTACTTCATGGTGAAACAATCTTATATCGCGACAAAAATTTCTACGTAGTCTTTTCTCGTTGTAGTTCTTATCGCATAGACTATCTTTATTGCATGGGATCTTATCACTAAAGTTAGATCATGATCAGGGTCCCACATAAAATCTTCACATTTTCTTCTTTTATATATATAAAAAGACAAATTTTCTTATATTTTTATTTTTCTCACACACTAGGCAGTAATACTAACTAAGAAGGTATTCTTTCTTAGTCTGGAGCTTTGATTGTTGCCCATCGCTTCTCGTCATCATTGCTAATTTTTGTTGTTGATTTGTAGCTCATCGATTGTAACTAGAAGTTCCCTTGTTTGCATCGTTCAATCATCGCTTATCTTTTCTGTTCATCGATCACTTTAGTCACATTTCTCTCTTTTTGGTTGTGGAAATTTTGAATTTTAAGTAAGATTGGTTGAGTTGAACGTCTTGTTTACTCATTAGTTTTTTTAGAAGGTATATGATTCCTTTACTATTGCGTGTTACACTTTTTAGCATTGCTTTACATTGGTTAGCTATATAAATCCCTTCTCCCTCACTTCATTTTACACATAAAAAAAAAAAAAAAACACATTTCTATTTCATTTCCTCTCATCTCTTCAAACCTCTTTCCATCATGTTATTAGTTTTTTTTTATGTTTTTATAACCAAACCTCTCTTCATTAAAGTCCTTAGTTTTTTTTTTAATGTTTTTATAACCTTTTAAGTTTTCGAGCAATATTATCCAAAGTAAAAAGGTGTTTTCCATTCAATCTTCTCTATGACTGTTTTATCCTGGAACGATGTGGTAATATCAGAATTGCTAGCACAATCAAGTGCAGAGTCGCAAAACATCTTAAAGACAGCCAACTCTACGACTCAGTCAACTAACAAGTTTTTCTTTTGTAGAGTTCTAATTTTTTTTATAGTTTAGTTGTCGTTTTCATTTATCTACAATTAGAAAATTCTAGCTTTTAGGCTTTGTTGTAAAGGTGTCATTTTATATCTTAAGTTTAAATAAATTTATTAACAACTAACCATAAAGCCAAAAGTATAATAATCATATGCTTAAAACTAATACTAAGAAGCAAAATAGAAATACAAAGATTCTCCTCGATTTGATCATTTTATAAAACTAAAATTACAACTATAGTGGCGAATAATTATATTTTAACTTAATAGCACTAAAAGTAATTTGATCTAAAACACAACTAGAATGTGCAAAAAATTTGATAGATAGTGAAATAATATTTAAAGTCAAAGTGAAATATTTATTTAATTAATTAAACAAAACATTTTGGCAAATGCTAAGAGTTAGAATTTTATATTGGGAAAAGAACCAACAACTTAGGTGCAACTTGATTTTGGCCACTTGGCACTTACAAAAGCCAACCAAAAGGTTACTTCAAGTTTTTGGGTGGTGTAAACAAAAGTCAACATTGGAAAAAGTTCATTTCCACATGTGCTTACAAAAGCTCCTTTTCTATTTATGTGTGTTTAATTTGCATCTTTTATCTTCATATTCGCCTTTTTCTTCTTCTTTAACTTTTCTTTTAGCATTATATTATTATATTATAAAGTTGTTTATACAATTATACACGGATTTGTTTGTTGCATTAATTTTATGAATATTAATTTCTTGAATGTATATGTTGTTTAAAAGTTTAACCGGTATGACGAAAAGGTATAACTATTCAAATGGTCATTAATTAGTTTATAAATACGTCTTTTCTTCAAAATTTCTCTTTTTTTCACTAGCATTTCGTTCCATCAAAATTCTCTCTTTAATAAATTTGTTCATAAATTCGATTTATTTTCACAAAATATTGTTTATTTAATGAGACGTTGATTTCATAAAAAAATAAACAATATGTTCCATCTCTATCCGAAGATATAGTTATGAAACTTAGACATAGAGTAAATTTTTATTAGAGAATGCAACATGAAATCATTGAGATGAGAGAACATATACAAGGTCCTATATTTTCAAATTTTATAACAACGCTGGGAGATTGATTTAACTTATTGGGCACCAAGTTGAGTTTTGAGTTGGTTAAGATAATGAATGTTGTCCCACTAAATTGAGTTGGTTAAATTAACTAAACCTTTCTTGCTTCAACTTCCAATGATTCCACTCACTATCTTACTATATTTATATAAAAGGTGAGATAAAGGAGGATTTAGGTTCCCAATTTTTTCTTTAAATTTTTTAGAGTTTCATTTTACCCTCGTAATCGAACCTTGACATGGCTTTCATTCTTTTTTAATTCACCCTTCACAAAAAAGACAACTCATCTATATGAAACAATGCCAAATCAAATTAAATCTTGGAATGGTGACAACTCAAATTTAATCTTGGTTATGAGGTGTGTTCTAAGATCACTTTTACCCCCACTTCATCAGAAAAAAAAAAAGAGGAAGAAATCCTAATTTCGAGAGAGAAATAAGATTACTGATAGCATTTTGCATTGGATGATAAATCTTTGATTGAATTTATTTCTAACAGTAAGTCATTATTTGCTTTTTGGATATGTTGTATTGAAATATGATAAATCTTTTATAAAGGGATTTGATTTAGAAGTTTGTTTATATATGGATAAAAAAACTCAAACGATAATAGTGAAAAACACTTTCTGAATGTATGCAGAAAATGGAACTTCTTGTACCAGTGCTAAACAATATATGATTTGTTCTAGTGCTCAACAAGTATGAAATCTATTAGTGTATATATCTTAGATTTTGTAATACATATGCCCTACCAAAATCCAAATACTTATTTTCTAAAAAAATTTAAATTTCATTACTAACAATAACCCAACAAATGTTAAATTGGCTGAAGTACTTTAAAAGCTTCGTGCTAAACAATAGCAACAAATAAATAAAAATTATTTTATTTTATCGAATTCTACTAGGTGAAAAATAATATATATACACACACATACAAACAATCAGCTTTGAAAAGCTAGTGGTGGGTTGAATAAGATGCCCCAACTTCGTTGATGAAATACAACGACCTCTGATGCCCAAAGTTCCACGACTACCTTTGACGACTAACATTCGGCTACTAAAAACCACTCAAAAAGATTTTTGTTTTTCTTTGGCTTGGGTTTTTGTTAATTAATTTTTGTATGTTTAATGTATTATTTTATGGATATACACAACTACAAAATATTTTGTAAAAATAACGGTAATAGACAAGAACCAAACTTTTAATCTAATAGTTTTCGAGTGGGAGTTAAGAGTTCAATCATTGCCTATTTACAACTATTTTTACAAAAAATAGATTTTATTCCAAACATCAAATTTCTTTCTAAATTTCAATGATTTTCTAAAAGAATACAACTTTTTTAAAAGAGAAAAAAAAACCTGTCTAAAATAAAACCATAACTTATTTTCTAACCCTAATTCGTTATCTAGCAAATATTTAGAAAAAATGCAACAAGGATCCAAACTTCCACTCTCACAATAATATTATATGAAAAATGTATTACTTTTTATACAATTTTTAAATTCACATATTTACATATATATTTATTTTATTTTATTTCAGAATTACAGGCTACAAGATAATTTTGTAATATTTCAATAATTTTATTTCTCTAAAGACTCTAAATGTCAATTTTATTGACAAATTTCAATAATGTCATAAAAATATTTTTTTAAAAAGAGGAACAAAACCTAACTAACATAAAGCCCTAGATTATTTTCTGGTAATCGTTTGTTATCTAACAAATATTTAGAAAAAAATACAATTGATCTACATTTCCACACACCCTTAACAATATTTCGTGAAAAAAGTATTATTATTTTTTTATGCAATTTTTAAATTCATATTTACATTACAAAAAATCATGCGTAAATTGCTAGTTTTTTCTAACTTATTGCAACAAATGTAGTGAATGTTATTTAGCGCTAACCGTAAAACGTTGAGATATTTTTTTAACATTTTTTACTGTGTTTATTATATAGTGTCCAATGTCATTTATATAAAAAAGATTTACAGTACTGCTTCAAAACACCTCTTCCTCAAAAGTAAAACCTTCTAACTTTAGACTTAGGTCTCACATAATTAAATTTGCATGAAAGTGATAGAAGAATAACAGGAATCAAAGATGAAGGATCTTAGTGTTAGTCCCTTTTATTTGCTTCCATAGGTTTAGATTTGATTAACCCCTTAAATAAATTTAGAATGATCTCTTAATAGAAAAAGAATTGAAAACCGATTCTCTTATGATGATATATACTTGGCCATGACCATTTTAAACCATATTATTAGTACTTGATGCTAGTGCTTGCACTTATATCAACTACCAACGACTGCAACATTTAGCATCAACAACTCTTAATCCATTATCTTCAATCACTAACTTTATAATGTGCCAAACTCTCGATCATATACTTATACAGGTTGAGTGTATCATGGAGAGTCCGTGAACTTGCGTAGAGGTATAGAAAGAATATTTGATGCATAAACTAGCAGTAGTAACCCTTTTTCTAAAGAAAATGAAATGTTGGGTATGTTTTACGATCTACAAGCTCCAATTGAACACGTAGAAAAAAAGGACGAATGTTTGGATAATGAAACGTCATTTAATAGTGGAGGAGATATAGAACAAGAGACAACAAACATATTTCAGGACTTATTGAATAAAGCATGTAGTGAGCTATACCCCAGTTGTTCTGAATTTTTCTCCTTGAATTTTTTGGTTAAGATGATGCATGTAAAGGTTTTGAACGGTTGGAGTAACAAGAAAATTGCATGACTTAAAACATTCGTTTAGAGATATTAAAACATTCGTTTTCGATGTGTGCTATCAATTTCTCTAGTTCATTCCATGAAGCCAAAAGAAAATTGCATGACTTGGACTTGGGATACGAGAATATTCAGAGAACCAAACAAAAATTGAAGAATAACGCAGAAGGGGAGGAGGAGCGTGACCGCCTCATTGAAGATCAATACAGAAGGAAGGAGGAGCGTAACCGATAAATTGCAGAGATGAGGAAGATGATCGAGGACATGATTCGAACACAGAGAGAACCGTGAACACGGTTGGGGTACATATTTTTCAACTTTTAATTTGTTTAATTTCTGATCTATGATATATATCTAACTGTACTTTTATGTTATTTGTAGGTTTGAAATTTTTTCTTTTGGCGTTCGTGAACTGATGCTTTAGGAGATATGGGCAGTTTTTTTTCTTTTAATGTCGTTATTTTTAACAATTTGAACGATAGTATTAATTGTAATTTTTATTACACAATTAATATATTTATTTTGGATTTCTTAATGAGTTTATAATTTTCTTGATGAGTTTAGGGTTTCTTGATGGACAAACACCAAAAAAAGATTATGGATAAAGTCTATCAAGAAAAATGATATTTTGATGGGCATGGCTATCAAGATTTTTTTTAAAATATAATTTTGGGTTTAGGATAAGATCATGAGCAAGACAGATCAAGAAAAAATTATTTTCCATGAAGCACAAAATTCAAAATCTCATTACCCAGCTCAGAAAACACGATATTCATCAATAATATTTTTAAATTCTTACTATTTTTTTCTTTCAATTATTACTTTTTATTCATCAATAATACAATATTGTTTTTTAAAAGTGTTGTAATTATAATTAGATTGAAATAAGTGACTTTATCAAAATTAAATTAGTTATCGTGTTCATTAAAGTTCATTTTTAATAAGTTAAATTGAAAATTTGTAATTTAAGGTTTTTAAAATTTATAGAAGCGGTAGAAATTGAATAATATAAACTTAGCTTAATTGGCACAGAGGTGATAGGTTCAAATCCTTACTATTTGTAGAAGTTAAATGTTTTTCCTTTAAAACTTAGTATCTTCTTGTATTTTAAATAAAAATATTTTTATTTGTTTTAGTGATAATGACCTCAACTTAGTATAAAAAGTTGAGTCGGTATCTTCCAATTGATAGATCGATACATGATACTAATAAGTTATTGCTAAATGACATCAAATAATTTTGAATAAAAGAGATGTATGTTGAATGAGATGTATAAAATTTGTCCATTGCAAAGAGCAATCACAAGCATGCATTGACTATATTTGTGAAACTTCTTCTATGGGATACCACTACTCATGTTGAATAGCTAATTATATTTTTATTTGAAAAATATTTAAAAAATAAGATGGTTCAGGATAAAAATGGTTGAACAAACTCATGTTGAATAGCTAATTATATTTTTATTGAAGGACCCCTGTGATAACTTAAACACACTCGCTATGTGTAATCTTTCAACAAGTCCTACAAATTAAATGTCTAACTCAAAATATGACATCTATCATACTAAAATCTAATTTCTGTAATATTGTCAGGTGATTGCTATCGATTACTGTTTGATTTCTGTCTAATTTTTATGTGATTTTCATTGGATATTGAATATGTTATACAAGATGGGAAAATTAAAATGAGAATTAGAATCACAAATCAATTGTTTAAGCATAGGGAATCGAATGTGACTAGATTGATATCTGATTTATGTTTGATTTTATTTCATTGTTATGTGATTATCACATGATTGATATTTGATTGTCATGTACGTGATTTTCATTATATAAGTCTAACATAAAGTATACGACAACATGTTCATTATATTATCAATAAAAAAAAACATATGTTATTTTAACATCAAGATTTATAGATTTTCTACTTAAAAAATATCTCATTTATAAATATTAGATGAGATGACAATCAATTTAAAATAACATTAAATTATTATTAAAAATTAGTATGATATAATAAGATAACAATTAGTATCATTGACAATCATAAAACAATCTATATCAAATAGCGATCGAGCAACCATTAGGTAATAATAAATATACGATAGCAATTAGATAACAACCAATATTGATTAGCATTTTGATATAAAAAAAGAAGTAATCAGATGACAATAAAAAATTATCAAATTACTATCAGATGACTAACTATTTTTTTAAAATATAATCAAATAGCAATCAAACAACAATCAACTTTCATGTGCAAGTACATGAATCAAGAAGGTTATTTACGACTTTTCAACTTCAATTCTTCTTTCAAATAGGATGGGTGACCAAATTTATTATTTTTGCAAAAATCAAATATTTGGACATACGTTTAAACATATTTTTGTCAATCATGCAATTGACCTTATATTATGTTAACTTATGCAAAATATTGATGATTTGTGTAGTTAACTTTTTTCTATCAAATTAAGCAAAAAAATTTACAATATAAATGAAAATTTTCATTATATATTCATTTTTTCTTCTTTTGAGTAAAATAGATATATTTGAAACTCTAATCTCAATGAATATATGTCATTGAACCTCTTAACTTAAAAGTACAAACATGGATTGAGTTATAGGCTTAGTTGTAATAAAATGTGTTTATTATTGACCAAATATTTTATGATTATTTCCCACCCTTTACTTTTATTATTATAATTCTTATGCAAAGCCTTTACCTTTGAATCCATATGGACCAATTA
>JBBPDI010099238.1:0-10902 GCA_037974545.1 Cucumis variabilis | reverse complement strand
GGAATAGTTAAACCTGCAAAGGCTCCGTATGAAGCTCGAGTCTTTTTACGGGAGGAAGAGAAGAGACAGTTGTGTGTTGACAACCGTGTCTCGAAACGTTCCCTAAGGAGAGGGCCAACTCTTGGGTCTGTAGGTGCGACCTAAGCAACCGAAGCTTGTACCGAAGCATTCGATGATGCTATAAGCAATGTCCTCATGTAGAGTGGACGACCCAACACATCTAAGGACCGAAGGTCGAATACCCCGGAGGGGAATGTCATGATGTTTGAAAGAGAAGAGCTTGCCAGAGTAACCAATCGAAGGGATGGGAAGCAGTGGTCCCAGGAAGTTACTGATGTCAGGAAGACGAATGGAAATGATACAAGACACTTTGATACTCAGCTAGATCTGACCCTGAGTTAAACAAAGTTGCAGAGAGACGTGCCCAAGCTTGGGTTTGGGTCAGAACAGAAGGAGGAAGCAAATGAGCGGGCAGTTGGTGCCCTTAATCAGAGGAGCAATCGTAGGATTCCATACATATTGGCTCGTACACAGGCCTATTGAGTGGATGGCCCAATGCAAGACACGTTGAAGGAGTCCATGCAGAAAGACTCTGTTGTGCATAATGACATAAGTTTCATGAAGACCCATGGGCTAGAACAGGAGAATGGGGGTCAGTTGTTGAAGACGGCCCAATCTTATGTTACAGTTGTGATGAGTTCGTCAACTGATAGAAGCCCAGCTGAGAGTGTTGGTGATAGACAAATTGTGTTGTCGTGCCTTGTTGATCCCTCCTACGTCGATAAGAGTCCTCGAATTCGTAAGGTTACCAAGAGGTGGAAGCAAAAATCAAGCATCGTTTGGGTTAGTCTGGAAAGAGAGCCTCGAAGTTGTCAAGAGGATGGGCAGATTAGAAACGTCGCCCTTGGACCTTCATGTGGAAGGTCAAGTCATCATCACTGGAAGACCCAAACGAATTCGACTCCAGGTTACAGAGATTACCCCCTCGTGAGAAGATACGAGGGACTAAGTAGAAACAGGAAGAATCCTTGCTGAGGAGCAAGGAAGAAGACGAAGACCCATAAGAAGGATACTCAGGTTCGGGTGAAACGGAAGAACCTCCTCGTGGAAGAAGCAAGTGAAAGACGTACCAATGACCGTGAAGCGTGGAAGTGGAAGATTAAAGGATTTCAGCTTTGTCAGTCGACGAGAACGTCAACGGTTTAAGTGGGGGAGTATGTCACGGTCATACTTGTCCAAGGCGTGTTTGCCCATGGTTGTATGTTCTGATTAGCCCAATCTATCTTATATTTATGTCTTGTACGTAGTCTAGGCGTTTGCTTTTCATTCTAGGTCGATATGCTTGGGAGTGACGTTTCGACATTTTCATATGCAAGCTTGCCAGAAGAGAAAATGTCCAAAATGTACCATAGGAGAGGCATGGTAGTCGCATCCCCGACCAAGCATTAGTTGTACTCTTTGCAAGCACCCTTTTTCCTTGCAACTGACAGTCTTTAATGCTTTCTTTATGTCATTTTCAATGCTTTTAAATCTTTCTCGCGTTTTATAAATAAAATTTTCCAAGAACGCGAAGGAAGGTTACGACATACGTTGACATTATCTGCAACTTTTGGATTTTGATCGGCTAACTTGTTCATCGAGACCGAACAAGTGCCACACAATCGTTCGTATCAAGGTTGAAACGCCACGATTGTGACAAATAGCAAGGACGTGGCTAACACACGTAAGAAAAAGTTTTCTCAACCTTGCGAGAGGACTTCCTTCATTTGTATTTCGAAAGGTAAATAAGTGTGGACTAAGACGCCGAGAGGTTGTCCTTAAGTGTGAAGCACTCTAAGTAGAATAAATAAGTATTATTAGATATAAACCATTTAGACAATCTTAGTCATTTGGATTTTGAAAGGAAACCAAGTGTGGCGTTCAAGGACTTCGAGAGAGCGCGCATTAAACATAAGAAATCTTGATGAGTTATATCGCAGTGAAGTGGTCATATAGCTTGCTTGCATGATACTTGAGACCTTCCTTCACCGCCTTCTTAACATAAGTTAATTCGCTGAATCCTCCATTTTACCATAATTTATTCTCATGTGCATGAGTCTCTAGGTGAGTGCAAATAGCTTTAGTTCTTTTTATACATTCTTTTACTGCAACAATCATAATGCCTAATCAATAAGTAGATAATAGAACTAATGTCTTGAAACAATTTTTCGTGTTTGATTATGGATCACCCAGGTAAACCCACTGTTTTGCTTGCACTTGGACAAACAGTAGGAAAACTTGGATTCAGTGATGACTTAGATTTCACGCAATAAAGAGGTACATAGTGAGCATGCCGCATACTATGATCAGATTAGATTACGACATACATTGACATTATCGCTTAGAGTTAAGCATGCAATACAAGAAGACATGGTGAGCACATTACGAGCAATGAACCTACTTAATGACGTATTACAATTGCATTACATAGATGTTAGATTACTAAGACTAAGCCCAAGCAACACATTCATGTTGTTCCATCCATCCATCAATCAACATACCTCGAAGTAGGGGTGAACACGATAGACTAAGAAATCGAGCTGACCGACCAAACTGAAGTCAGTCAATCGAAAAATGAGAGTGGTCAGTCGAGGTTGATTTTGAAAATTTTTAAATTGAAAATTTTCAAAAAGTATTTTTAAGTGTTAAATTAACCTGATTAACCTGACAAATATTGATCGATCGACTGACCCTTTCTCATCAATGTCGAGGTTCATTTAACACTTTACTAAATCTATTATGGTCGGTTTGGAGTCAATTTCTTATAAAAACTTGATTCTGATCGATCGATGATCATCCCTACCTCAAAGACATTAGACTAGCACAATGGACACAAGTATATCAAGTTCATTGTAGGTGTGGCAGGATGACTACTAACATAGTCGAATGTTTGAATGGAGTATTAAAAGATGCATGTGAACTTCCCATTACCAAGCTTTTGGAACACATTGTAAGTGGCTATAAGGTTGGTTTTATGTTTGATGGACACAAGCAATGACTTGCACAATAATTGTTTTTTTTATTTTGCAATGTCATTAATAAAAGAATCAAAAGTGGCGTCTATAACATATTGACTTTCTCGTGTGAACATGCACACAATTAATGTGGACGATAGATACCTAGGGGGATAGTTGACCTTCGGTCACATACATGCACATGTATGAAGTACAACTGCATGGAAATCCCGTGTTCACATGCAATGGCTATAGCAACCCTTCGAAACATCAACATTCAGACTCTTTGCTCTAAGTGGCTCTCTGTCGAATGTGTCATTGCTTCATATATTAAATCGATCTATCAAGTTGGTCATTAACAAGAGTGGGGACGAGGACCATATTTTATAGACAATCAAATCCTTCTAATCGAAGAAGGTACCAAGCGTTGGTCGACGCCAAATGGTCTAGATACCAACATTAGGAGAGGATGTAAAGTAAATACATAAGTGTTCTAGATGTGGGATGGGGAGCCATAACAAACAAACATGTAGACAAACTCTCATAACATCAGATTCTAAACCATCTAGAGTCAACAAAATGTAAAATTAATTTGTTATTTGTTTAGTACGTAGACCATTCGTTTATATTATATATTCGATCATTTAGCTAATTACACTATCATTTGGTTTTTTTACACGATTGTGTAAGTTCTTCTACATGATTGTGTAAGTTCCCCTATTGTTTAGGCCTTTAAATGATCGAATAACGATTTATTATCCATTATTGTTTAAGTTATTTACAGTATCGTTGAACATTGAATTTATATACGACCATCGTTTATTATTTATAAGATTGTTTAGCTTATATACAATATCGTTTAAATTATTTACACAATTGTTCATTAAGGATTTGCACTATCGCTTAAAGTATTTACACAACTGTTTAACTTTTACAAAAAATTATTTAACTTTTAGACACGATCGTGAAACTTTTATAAACGATTGTTTAATAACTGTACATGATTTGGAATTAATGTTTGATTGGGCAATCATTGTCAATTATTGTATCTTATAAAACAAAAATTAATTACATTACCAATAATATTTATTTTCCTAAAATTTAGCTACATATTGTTGCCTAAACAGTTTCATATTTTCTTGGTTTTGACAATTTGAATTTTTAAAGATATCCAACAAACTTTGCACAAAAAAGCCCATAATCTAAGGATTTTTCATGCTAAACGTCACTTTAGATCATTTTATTGCCACAAGACGTAGTTAAATTGCATTGTTGAATTGTCAAGTCCTACCGCTATAAGGAGTGAGGTGATGCATCGCACCACCGTTTGGAGAATGTCATCAACAATGGATTAATCAACATAGTTTGATATAGAGTCAAACATCATGATTTTGCAGTGTCGAACTCAGCATGCAAGCATAAGCCATTGTTGTCTAATGTTGACTAGCCCATACATGAAGTCCACATTTGCCCACCCTTTGTAATCTTGGTTCTCAAGAATGTAATCCATGAAGTAACAATAATGTGGCTGATTCTATAGGGTACTATGGTTGGTTTGGTTTGTCCAGACAACCATGCTACCATCTTCCATCACCACCCCATCGTCCCTCAATCAGGAAGTGATCATTTTGTCACTTTGAATTGCATCTTAAAAAAAACTAGTATAATTAGTTTACAATAACATAAAATCTAACCAAAATACAAATGGTTTACAATAACTAACCATGAACGATGAATCCAAGACTGTAAACTTGTATATGCGCATATCAGATCTGGAGTGTATCTTCCTGTGCAAGTGCAACACTAGGGGGTCCATAGTCTAAAAAAAAGTGTTAGAATCATTTAAAATAAACTAAATGATCGGTAAATATAGTACACGATCGTGTAAGTACTGTACACGATTGAGTAAAGTATATGATCAATTAGTTATATGTATATGATCGTTTAATATAATTACACGATTTTAGTTCCAAAAAAGAAAGTGATCGTGTAACATAATTTAGACATTATTTTAAATATTTAAGTGAGATTTACATCTCTTAATACCCATGTGTTTTTTTTTTCAGTGATTGGAAGAAACCTTTTTCTTCTCAAAACGTATATACAACGGTTCGTTCTTCGTGTTTCGTCTTCAAATTTCCTCTCGAAGTTAAGTTTGCCTATTACATGTTTAAGTTTATCGGCCAGTTGGGATCTTATGCAAGTATCCATCTCATCAGGATCTTCAAAACAGACACCATGATGTTGACACGATTCTGGTAAGTAGTTTGAGCAATTTTACCTCGATTGGTTTGTCAACCACCTCATCTTGTTTCTCACCCACATCTATCATTTTTTTTGTTTATTCCCTACGTCGTGGTTGAGATTCAACCTTGTCCTTTGGTGCATCAATCATTTTGTAAGAAACATTAAATTTTCCAACCCTAAACCAACAACTAAACAGTTTTATACCTTATCCTTCTCAAAGGATGAAACATTCACATCTTCAATGTTGAGGTTTTTTATGTTGAAAGGGGGTTCTGAAGAGAGTTGTTCGATTGGTGACAACAATGGAGACACTGATAGTTCTTCAATCGGATTCTCCACAATTGGGACTAGTGGCTCAACCACAACTTCCTGTCCAGATTCCACATCATGTTTGAGTCCTCCACTTGTGAACTCCTCAACCTCTGACAAGGTTGCAATAATCATTGGGTCCGTCAATTGGTCAACAATTGGTTCAACCGAATCATTATTTCATTGATGTATGTCTTAGTGTATATCTCCATCCTTATCCTCCTTCATCATGGTTCTTAGGGGTGTTAAAAAAATGGATAACCCAATCAACCCAGATTACCCAACCTAAAACGTAAGAGGTGGGTTGGGTTAAATTTTATGTTGTGTTGGGTTGGGTTAGAAAAGTGAAAAAAAAAAAGTAAAAGGAGCTGGGTCGTCGGGTTGGGCTAATAGAGGTCGGGTTGATCACTTGGTTTTTTATTATATTATACATATATAACTTAAATCTTCAAAACCTAAAAGTCGCTTGTCTACTTTGCCATCACTTCAATCCCAACTGTTCACCCTCATCTTCTATCCAACACATTCACCCTCACCTTCAACCTTCGGCTATCCCCCTCCGTCGGCCACTCCCTCCCTCTTTTAGTACTCATTTTTTCCTTCGTCCACCTGCCACCCCTCCCTCTTTCTTTTGTTTTTTCAGCTAGCTGCCCCCTCTCTCTTTTATTTTATTTTTTTTCATTGGCCCCCCTCTCCTTCCTTCAAGGTGAGTCCTAACTTTGTTGTATTTGGTATTGAATGTGTTTTGATTCATTTCTTAATGGCTTTTTAGATACTTCTCTTAGTTGTTTCATAACAACATATATTATATAATTTTACCTTGGAGTAGAATATGGTTATGAGTGAGATTGAGCTCTGTTGTTCTGCTTCTACTTCATAGATTGATATACAAAAGAGTGAACATTTGTATTTGAGAGATTGATATACAAAAGGAATGAAAATTTGTATTTGAGCAACTATTGGTGTAATTGTTCTTTGTATTATTTTAGAAAACAAAAAGATGTTATTTGATTGGCAGGAAAGTGGACCTTAGACATCTAATCAATTCTATTACATGTTGTTTCAAAAAGAGATAGAAAATGTGTAGGCCCTAAATTATGAAGGAAAAAGAAAATCATCTCGCTAACCCAACTCGGTTCAACCTGGATTTTTTGGGTTGGGTTGGCCCCTTGCATATTGGACCAATAGGGTTCATTTTTTGCCAACTCGGATACTTTATGCTGGTCCATAATTTTCTTTAACCCGACCCAACTTAACTTATGTACACCTCTAATGGTTGTTTCCATCGTTAGCGTCTCTTGAAGACATGTTGGTATTTTGAGCCTAATTTTGAAAAGTTAAAAAAAATACTCATCAAACATAAATGATTGTTTAACAAATGTCGTGTAACACATGTAAACAATCGTTTAACAGATATAAGTGATCGTGATACATTAGCAATTGTTTATTGTATCTAAATGATTTGTGTAATGTTACTAAGTAATTGTTGATAGGTTGTTACACGATTGTTTAAACTTCAGGACCATATGTGAAATTGTGAAATACTAGCCATCATGAAAGCATGTAAATCATACCTCAACCGGACTCTAAGCTATCTGCTTGATATCCACCAATTCGATATGTTGACGATCGACGGTATCAGATAACTTTAAGACTACGATAGTTACTCAATAAATCTTTTTAAGCACTAAAAAATTCTTTATTTAAGACGTTTATATGACTTTCGAATGACTATGTCTCCTTGAGAACTTCTCACCCCTCTCAGAACTCTTTGCTTAGTTGGTTGGATTTGTATTTGCTTTCTAATTCGTCTGAATATGTATCTCCAGTCTACGTGAGGACTGTGGTGAACGATCAGGGGATTTAAGAATTGTTGAGTCTCTAAACGATCGTGGTCATTTGATGTCTCATTATGATGAGTGCCCAAACTACTGGGCTTGTCCGACATCTCATTCCCCATTGTTTTATCATTGAATGGCATATTGTCGTGCCCTTGAATTCGAGTTTCTTTCAAAGCTATCTCGTCAAATGATAGTTTGAGCTTAGATACAACGATAGTCTGCATGGATGTATCATTTGTTATGAGACACAATACCATTAATAGAAAATGAAACGAATACAAGAAAGAATTACTTTAACACTAAATGATCGTTTAATAAAACTACATTTACTTTTTTTGCTTGAAAAACATTCTTATCTAGCATTCTGTATGATGGAGGTTGTATACAGGGTACACCTTAGTATATGAGGGATTGCTCACTTGTTTGATTTCGTGGCTATAAACTTGCTTGAACTTGACAAGGTTTCATAGGCCCACACTTATATGACAATAATTGAAGCATTATAAAATCATTATGTTCAGTCAACTTACACAAATACCTTCACGAATAAAACTCACTTGAAAAGCATGTACATAGCCCTTGATGTTGTCGAACTGCATTGCTTTGGGATTGTCTACTCTTTTTAACTCATGTGCGTCCTTCTGTCCATATATAACTATCTTCAAACTGTTTAACAAACATTTGAACAGGATAGACGATCAATCATAGTTCCAAAACACCTTTTGATCGTCAGCAATCCCTAATGTGTATACATCAAACTGAGGTTTCTAGTCCTTCCCAACTATTGCAACCTCAATTAATAACGCCAAAGTAACATTCACATCGTCTTCATCGATTGTAAAATTGCATCGTTTAAAGGCATCCTCGACCTCTAAACATGTTTTAGGTTTCCCTTTCGGGAGCATTAGTCCAAGTAAGAGCCCTCGTAACCTATCTCCAGATGTGGCTCTTTCAACTATTACACCAATCGGTCATAATCTTGTTACTAAGTTAAATTCTTCTTGTGAGAATGTAACTTTCTTCCCTTGTATTTCAAAACTTATGACGTCTGACCTATCGTCACTTACTTCCCTAATAGGAAGTGGTGAAACAATTACCCATTGAAGACTATGTCAACGTTTAACAATAGTTCAAATATCGTTTTATTGAACATTTCCATCTGTTCATTTGTTAGTTTATCCTTAATCATTGTATGAAACTTGTGTACTTGGAAAGAGACGGTGGCCAAAAAATATTTTTCCTCATATACAACCATCCTAACAAACTGATCATAGGAAAAAATACATATCAGATGCCAATTATTTACTAAACCCTAAACCGTAAACTCTAAACGATCGTGTACAAATGCCACATGATTGTCTAGACATGTAACATGATCAAATAAATGTGCCAAACGATTGTGTAGAAAGGTCAAACGATCGTTTAGGGAATCTAAACGTTTGGTTAAACTGTTCAAACAATCTTTCAGCAAATCTAAACGATATTTTGACTTAGACTAAATGATCTATCAATTGTTGGTGAGCAATTTTTGAGTAGGTGATGGTCGTTTAGTAAATGTTGAGAGATGGTTTATTTTGGTCAAAATATAATTTATTATTGGTTAAGAGATCGTTTAGTATGAAGACAATTTTTTTTCATATTGTTTAACATAAGGACATTTCTTTCATATGAACAGTTAAAGTACACGAATGCCTGAGTCGATGAAAATACCTTCGAAGTTCAAAGGGAATACGAAAAATGAAAAAGTGAGATGAGTGTTGAAAGAAGCCATAAGTGAAGAGAGAAAGCAAATGAGAAGAGAACTAAGCGAATGAGGTAAGAGACGATTGGGATTCAATTTTATTTTATATCACATCGGTAAAAAGATATTTCACATATTATTTAGCTGTTAAACGAAGGAACTAAATGATCGATGAATTATTTACTGTCTGATCACGTATTTGAGTCTAAACAATCTAACATTTACTCCTAAGCAATCGTTTAATAAATACTAAGTGATTGTGCACTTGTGATAGTTCAAAGTTGCTTGAAGAGAGAAAGGAAACGAAACGTTCAGTTGAATAGATAGGGTAAGAATCTAAATGCACATGACAAAAAGGTTAGTTGTAATAATGGTTTTACTAATGGGTCAATGATAGAAAAGTTTTTTTTATTTGGGTTACTTTATGAAATTTTCCTTAATTGTCTAACAATTTAGCGTATGTTATCTTAATAATAGAGATTATGTGTTTCATTTATGGTGGCTATGTATCTAAGATTTAATAATTTAAAAGTTCTTTTCCATTCACATGTTGTAGGTCAAATGGGTTATCCATGAACTATGAAGCACAAATACTGCTACAAGACACGAATATGACACAAACACAACTACATACCATATTTTAAAAATCTAGCTGGTACATGACACAATAAGAACACGTTTATTAAATTTTTTTTTCTTTAGATAGGAAGCAAACTTCATTGATGTATGAAATTTACAAAAAGGGGTCCAAGCCCAATACCATGGAGTTACATAATTGGAGTTAGTAGGGAAGGAGTGCATTTACAGAAAAGAGTGCATTTAGATGTAATGACAAGATTGTTTTTACTTAGCTACACGATCGTTTAAAATATATATCAAGATTGTGTAGATTATTACAGGATCGTTTAGATTACTACAAGATTGTTTGGACCGATTGTTTATGAAAATGTGCTGACAAGTTAAAAACAGGTGATTTGATAGGCTAAAGATGCGTGAATTGACCGTTTAGCCCCTTTTGGTATAAAAGACCCAAAGTCCTTTCATTTTCACTCACTTTATTTCAAATTCGTACTTTCTTTACACTTTTTCTCTCAAATGGTTCATATTTCCTTAAACTTTTCTTTCATTCTCCTACCATTTCAAGTATCTCTTTCTGTCTTCAGTAGCAAAGATATTTTTGTGCAACGTTGATTCTTTGTTGATTATTTATCTTCTTCTTCATCATCATCTTCAACTTCTTTATCAGTTTGAACGCCATCTGTCTAAAAGTAAGAATGAATTCTTTTTGTATAAATGATCGTGCAATAAAATTTAAACGCTTGTGCGACAACATCTAAAGGATCGTGTAACATTGAAACGATTGTGCAACATCTAAATAATCGTGCAGCAAAATATAAACATAGTGTTGTTGGGATTTATGTCCTAAAATTCGTAGTTTGTAGTTTAAAATTATATTCTATTCAATAAAGTGGTTATTTAAGACTTACTAGTGAAAATAATACTATAATCTTAAATCCAATAAACTAAGGTTCCAAACCTTGTTGGGACATGGTTAACTTTATGATAAGCTTTGCTCGATGATCCTCAAGAAAATAAGAAATTTTTATCGATAAATACCACATTCTTAGAGGAAAACCTCATCATGACTCATCAAAAACCACGTAGTAAATTTGTATTGAATAGGATTTCCAAATACGTTATAGATAAACCTAGTTCATCCACTAGAGTAGTTGATAAAACTAGAAAATCTGGTTAGTCACATCCTTCTCAA
>JBBPDI010099215.1:0-10904 GCA_037974545.1 Cucumis variabilis | reverse complement strand
GTCTCATATGAGGATCCTCAAGGAGGGAAAAGACCGATCGAAGAAGACAATGAAGGGTGGATAGTTGTGACCCATCGGAAGAAAAGACAGCCAACTCCGATCCAAAGAGAGTCTCGCTCCTACCAAAACTATAGAAGAGGAAATAAGGTTCAAAAGAATAAAAAAAGAAGACTCAGAAGCTTAAGCTCGTACAGGAGGAAGACATGGATCTTTCTCTACCTCAACGTTTAGTAACCTTGGTAGACTTTCTTCCAAAAGGCTTCCTTTGTGATCATCAGGATGAAGACTCAGAAGTTGTAGCGTGTCATGCTATCAGCACAATGGAGGAAGAAATAATCCCTCCAAGATCATTAGAAAAGGAGGGAGTGTCAAATGACCTTTCAAGATTCAATGTGAAGGATCTGTTATCACTTCCTCAAGAAATCAAAACCATCCTTATTGATGCCTTGTTAAATTCAAGAGCATCAAGTTCGAGTACTTCGACTGCGACATATGAGAGTGCTTCTTATTGTATGTCTATAGACTGCTCAGATGAAGATTTATTGTTGGGATCTAAACTACATAATAGATTCTTGTATGTTTCTGGATACGTTTGAGAATAGAGAATCGATTGAATTCTCATCGTAATGGATTAGCTGTCAATATAATACCAAAGTCGACTATGAGGTAATTAGGCATCATGATGGACGAGCTCTCAAATAGCAAACTGGTAATTCAAGGTTTTAACCAAGGCAGCCAAAGAGCAATAGGCATGATACAGTTAGAACTCACAATTTGTGACCTAAAGGCCAGTGCATTTTTTCACGTCATAGACTCAAGGACCACTTACAAGTTGTTACTAGGTCGTCCTTGGATTCATGGAAATGGAGTAGTAACTTCAACACTATATCAGTGCTTCAAATTTTATCAAGATGGTCTAAAGAAGGTTGAAGCAGACTCTAATCCGTTCTCAGAGGCTGAGTCCCACTTCGCAGATGCAAAGTTTTATTCAAATAATGATAAAATCTTAGAAACTTTGCCTGCAGAAACTCCTCTTATAAAAGGAGAAGATAATTCACAGATAAAATCACTTGCAAACATAGAACCACATGAAAGCAAGGGAACCTTTAACTCTAAAAAGGGTAAACCATAAACTAGCAGCACAAAAAGTATGATCTTGAAGGATGAAAAGACTACAAGTCCACCAGTTTTGCGCTATGTCCCTCTGTCAAGGCGTAAGAAAGGTGAGTCACCATTCGTGGAATCCCCAAAAGGCATGAAGGTTAGTGACATCGAAGTCTTAAAAGAAAGCTTCATTATATCACTAACTAAAATAACAAAGCATGAGATAAAGATAGACGTGACAAAAGCAAACTTGCCCCAAAGGCGAACGAAAGACGGATTCAACCACATGGCTTACAAATTAATGGAAAAAGCAGGTTATGACTTCACAGCTCACATCGAATTCAAAAGTTTAAAAATTTATGACCGACCTGAGCTCTCCTCAACTTAAAAGAAGCTTTTACAGAAAGGACATGCTATACTCATGTCGAGAAAAGGACTCAGATACAAGTTGCCAAAGCCGATCCATATAATTAGAAGAGGGAAGGAAAGAGTGGTTGACAGTAATCATATAACCATAGAGGAGGTAAACTATACGGATGAAAAAAAAGGTGATAATCAGAGAACCTCAGTATTTGATCGAATTAGACCATCTATTGCACACGTCCTAGTATTTGAAAGACTAAGTATGACGGAGGAAAAAAGAAAAAGTCACCAGTCAACACCGAGCCTTGAGCAACATTCGGTCTTTTGAATGCTAACTATGACTTCCATAAAGGAGAAAAGCACATGTCAGGCCTTGACAGCTACAAGACCATCAGCCTTTGAAAGGCTAGGTGTATCTAAAGAGAAAAATGTACAAGCACCTCGTACTCCAATTTTTAATCATCTTAAGGATAAAGACTCACATGTCAACATTGGTTCCAGCATGGATACAAAGAAGAAGGAACCAACATCTTGTGTGTCAGTTTGGTATCGAATTAAGCATACAGACATCGAGAATTGTCGTAGTAAAGAGTTTTTGTGTGAGACAAAAGGAGAGGGAGAAATTCATAGCAATGTTCCTTCTTGAATGAAAAGAAAAACCTTTGTTACTCTCAATACAACTCAAGGTTCGTTAAAGGTAAAAAGACATAATGTTATACTAACAAATCCGGAAAAGGAAGAGTCAGAACAAGGGGAAGGTGAAACTTCATGTCATCACATCACCATTATTGAGGAATTAGAAACTGAAACTTATGAAGAAGGCATGGAAGATGCCTCATAGAGTTTAGAGGATGGTAGCCAATCTACTGTAAATAAGCTAAAAGAGGTGAACCTTGGTACAATAGAGGAACCACGCCCGACTTTCATTAGTGCATCCCTCTCTAATGAGGAGGAGAATAAATACATAAGTTTGCTCACTGAATACAGGGACATCTTTGCTTAATCGTACAAGGAGATGCCAAGACTTGATCCAAAAGTAGCAGTCCATCATCTTGCAATCAAACCAGGCTATCGACTAATTAAACAAGCACAACGATGTTTTCGATCGGAGCTTATTTCTCAAATCAAAATAGAATTCAACAAGTTGATTGAAGCAGGATTCATTCGCAAGGTCAAGTATTCAACGTGGATAGCAAACATTGTCCCTGTTAAAAAAAGAACGGACAGCTACACGTTTGTGTAGACTTTTGCGACCTGAATAATGCATGCCCTAAATATGATTTTCCTTTACCCATCACAAAAATCATGGTTGATGCAACGACTGGGCACAAGGCATTGTCATTTATGAATGGGTCGTCTAGATATAATCAAATATGAATGACGCTCTCAATGAAGAAATGACAGCTTTCAGAACTTCAAAGGGAATATACTGTTACAAGGTGATACCCCTTGGATTGAAAAATGTCAGTGCAACTTATCAACGTGCCACGCAGAAAGTGTTTAATGATATGTTGCATAAGTATGTCGAATGTCATGCTGATGACCTTATAGTCAAATCAAAGAAACGACAAGACCATTTAAAGGATCTAAAAGTTATGTTCGACCGCTTGTGAAAGTATCAGCTAAAGATGAACCCTCTCAAGTGTGCATTTGGTGTGACTTCAAGAAAGTTCCTTGGTTTCATTGTAAGGCATCGAGGGATCAAAATAGACCAGTTCAAGATTGATGTCATTCAGAAGATGCCAAGACCTACGAGTTTGCATGACCTAAGAAGTTTCCAAGGATGATTGGCTTACATCCGAAGGTTCATCTCTAACCTGGCCGGTAGATGTCAACCTTTTCAAAAGTTGATGAGAAAAGAAGAAAATTTTGTGTGGGATGAGACTTGTCAGAATGCTTTTGATAGCATAAAGAAATACCTACTTACTCCACCAGTGCTGAGAGCTCCAGTACCTGGCAAGCCATTGATACTGTACATTGCTGCACAAGAAGGTCCTTAGGAGCATTACTGGCACAAGAGGAGGAAAAGGAAAGGAGTGTGCTCTCTACTATCTAAGCAGAACGTTAGTTGGGGCTAAAGTTAACTATTCTCCCATCGAAAAGATGTGCCTCACACTTTTCTTTGCCATTGATAAGTTGAGACGTTATATGCAGGCCTTCACAGTTCATCTAGTGACAAAAGCAAACCCTATAAAATATGTTCTGTCCAGGACAATCATCTCTGGAAGCTTAGCCAAATGGGCAGTTCTACTCCAACAATATGACATTGCCTATATTTCTCAAAAGGCAATAAAAGGGCAAGCGTTAGCAGACTTTTTAGCAGACCACCCAATTCCTTTGGATTGGAAGTTATGTGAAGACCTGCCAGACGATGAGGTTTTTTTCACAGAGGTTATGGAACCTTGGACTATGTACTTCGACGGTGCAGCGTGAAGAAGTGGTGCGGGGGCAGGCATCATTCTCATTTCTCCTGAGAAGCATATGTTCGAACAATGTTGGTGAATATCAGGCTTTGATAATTGGCCTTCAAATGGCATTGGAAATCGAAGTATCATTCATAGAGATTTATGGCGATTCAAAGTTGATAATCAATCAACTCTCACTCCAGTATGATGTGAAACATGAAGACTTGAAGCCATACTTTGCTTATGCTCGACAATTGATGGGAAGGTTCGATAGTGTGATGCTAGAACATGTTCCTAGAGTAGAAAATAAGAGGGCGGACGCATTGGCGAATTTAGCCACTGCCTTGATGATGTCCTATGATGTAACTCTGAACATATCGCTCTGTCAACGATGGATTATGCCTCCAGTTATGTCTGAATGTCAGGAAGTGAACGTGACATGATAGAGTTGCATCGTCTATCATGTACAAACCCAAGAAGTCCCAGCAACAAGGAGGCGCCATGATAGAGTTGCATCGTCTATCATGTACAAACCCAAGGAATCAGGATATCGAGAGCCAAACCAAGATGCTTACCCATGGCCTTTAAAGAAATAACTTTAAAAAAAAGGAGAGAAGAAAGAAAATCATTGATAATAATAAAAAGAGAGGGATCTTAACCTTTAACAGAGCTTTATTGCAATTTGTACAATCTAACAGTTAATAATCCTAAAAAAAGAAATATATATATATATATATATATATATAATTAAAACTAAAGAAAAAAGAGGAAAAGAGAAAGGGAGAAAGGGAGAAGAAAAGTTTTGTATACCTTTCTATTGTTAGATGTAGAATAAATGATTAAGGTGTGAGTTTATTTATAGACCCAACAAATCCAATTCCTAAAAGGATTATGAATGATATTTAATTATTTTTTTAAAAAACAAAAAACAAACCCTATTCTTTTTAGGAATAAGAATGATTTTTTTTAAAAGAAAAGATAATCCAATTATCTTATCTTATTTTCATTATTTTATTTTTTTTGGGATAAATCTCGAATATTTATTAATTTGAGCCTATTTAAATATTTCAACATTTTCAAAAAAAATAATAAATTAAATTAAAAAATAATAATTATTCCAAATTTTATAATTAAAATTTTAGTTATTCAAAATTCAAATCAAATTAACTTGCATACATGGTCTCCTTTTTTATCTCAAATTTAAATTGAAACCATAAATCTAACTTTATCTCAAGATTGAGGGCCTCATTTTACCTCAAATTAAAATTGGTCATTCCAAATTCTTGTGCATCCTCAAGGAAAATTAAGGTACGATAAAAACCTTATCCTTAATTTAAATTAAATTTTTGGTTATGTTCCCAAATTTATTTATTTATTTTAAAAAAAGTCAAGTTAAAATTTTTATCCTCAAATCAAATTAAATCATGGATAAAACCTTGAACTTTTCTCAAATTAATTAAAGTTTGGCCATATTCCAACCCTTATTTTAAATTTATATCAAACTAATGTACTAAATTCATGGTTTGATTAATTTGATATGTTGAATCGAGCTTTTCAAAAAAAAAAACTCGTATTTTGATTTCAAATTTATCTTTTTCGAGATTCATTCACCCATATACGTGCATAAATCTCGAAAATGGGGCATTTGTTGAATAAGAAATTTTGAGATCAATCACAAATTGTCACATCATTTATTAAATTAATGATGAAAAGTGCAAATAATTAAATTTGGAGACTAATTAAAATTGACATGTGTCTCAGATTAAAAATTGAAAACATAAATTGGCCAATTCTGATAACGCCACCTGTTTTCATCCTAACCATTGGATCAAGTTAATTATTTTGGTTCAATTGAATATTATTTACGTAAGTTAGGTTTAATTAAGCCAAAAAAATAAAGCTTAATTAAGCTCAAAAACTAAATATAACTCAAATCCATGTGGTTAAGCCCATGGGTTTGGTTTATGGACCAACAAGACTCAAGCCCATAAAGTCCACCAGAGAACTCTATAAATAAAGGAGTTATCCTCATTTGTAAGGGGTGGAAAATTTTGGACTCCAGAAGGCTTAGAGAGAATTCTCCCAGGAACTAGAAGACTCCCTAACTTCTGAAGCTGTCGTCCTCGAAGATTGAAGCTTCTTTGAAGATACAAGTCTCTTCCAAGACTCCAGCTTCAAGAACATTACGTGCTCTGCTTCCTCAAATCATGCATAAGCATTCAATCGAGAGAGAATCAACGGATCAAATTCTAGAGATCCAACTACATCACATCAAATCGACAAAAATACAACACCAACTCAAGTTCACCACCACGAATCAATTTTCTCTGGAAGTCTCGTGGGAACATCGTGTAACAAAATAAAAAAGTTTATGAAGTCAATCATTTTTTTAAAATATATTAAGTTTATCCTTTCTTTCTATATTCTATTTTTTTATGCAATTTTTCTTTTCCTTTCCATCTTTTTTTCTTCTCTTCTTCTTCTACAATTTTTCTTTTATATTTTTTTGAAATCATGATATTTTTTTTTCAATCAATTGTATTATTTTGTTTAGAATGTTATTTGGTTCAAGATCGTGTACCAGATATAAAAAATCTAATAAAAAAATAGTTGGGCTATTGGTTTTATATTTGGGTAGCCAAATCTAAACGATCGTTGAAAAAAATCGTTTAGATTTAGTATCGTGTTTCATAGAATCTTGAAAACAAAGTTAGATTTGGATAGCTAAATGTAAACGATCCTGTAGCAAAGAATCTTTTTAAAAAAATCATTTAGCCAAATTTAAACGATCGTGTAATCAAAATCTAAATGATCATGTAGCAGAGAATCTTGAAAAAAAAACGTGGATATTCGTATACGATCGTTTAGATTTAGTAGCTAAATCTAAACAATCGTGTAGCTGTAGCCTAATCTAAACGATTTTGGCACAAGTTCGTGTGCCAAATATATTATGCGCGCAAATGGCAAACTAATCACATATTTACTGGACATTTTTTGTATTTTTCATTGTAAGCCTATGGACCTTTTTCGTTTTCAAAATTATTCTATACAGTATAAATATTTTACCAGTTTGTTACCTTTTTTAAAAAATCCCTTTAAATAATCTTATTTTAATAACTAAATATATTTAGATATAGAGGACATTCTTAAAAATAATAAAATAAATTAAAATATATACAAACTATAGCAAATTTTTTGGATTCTATCAATAATAAACATTTGATAGTCAATGATAGCAAGTGATAAACTTCTATCACTGGCTATCAATATTACTGATCGAAGGATATAACTAGCTATCAAATATTTGTAATTAATAGAATCTAAAATTTTGCTATAACTTGTAAATATTTTATCAAATTTGCTACTTTTTACAATTTTCCTTTAAAGTATTGTGCTAAATAATTAATAATTTATGTAAAATATAATGACATTCATTCAATAAACTTTTACCTCAAAAATAGTTTAAGTAAATATTTTAAAGATTATTATTGATTTATTAAAATAAATATTTGTTTTAACTTTGTTAAATTAACATTAATTAGGTTAATTTTCATAAATAGAACAAAATGACAAAATATTTATGATCCATAGAACAATTTAAGAAAAATTCATTAAGATTGATTATTTTTTCAAAATTTTATATTTGCCTTTATTGGTTTATAACGATTTTTCAATAATGATTTTTCAATTTTGATTCTTCCCAATTTTTTCTCCATCATTTTCTATTTTTTCTTTTTTATGATCTTTGACACTATTTTTTCTTTTCATCGTTTTTCTTCTCCTCTTCTACATTTTTTTTCAAATCTTTAATTGGTTCAAGATCGTATACCAAATATACAATTTTTTTAAAAAATAATTTTTCAAACTGTTATTTAGTTGTTTAAATCATGTGACAAATATAAAAGATCGTGAAAAAAAATCATTGGGATATTGGATAGTCAAATCTAAACGATCGTCTATAGCAAAATTTAAACACCAATCTTTAAGAAAATTGTTTAGATGACTTCTCAAATTTAAACGGTCAAATCTAAACGATCGTGCACAAAAATAGTCAAATTTAAAAGATTTTCTACTAAAGAATCTTAAAAAAATCGTTTAGATTTGACTGCTCGAATTTAAATCTAAACGATTGTGTACAAAAATAGCCAAATTTAAACGATCGCCTACTAAAAAATCTTCAAGAAAAATCGTTGAGATTTGACAACCCAAATTCAAACGATCAATCTAAAATATCATGTACAAAAAAATTATTTAAAATCGTTTAGATTTAGACTTAATCGTTTAGATTTTGTATCAAGTCCTAAACGGTCGTTTTCCAAATACTAAATGATGGTTTCCTAAATATATTACACTCACCGATGCCAATTAATCGGGATATTTTTTAAATTTCCTATTATTGGTCTGTGAGCTTTTTTTTGTTTTCAAAATTGTTTTAGACGGTGTAAGTATTTTGTCATTTTGTTCTATTTTTAAAATTAGAAAAATATTAAAATTATTTGTAAAATATAACAAAATTCACCATTTATATTATATATATATATATATATATATATTTCTAAATAGTTTTGTTTTTTGTGCTACCATTAACAATTCTCCGTTAATGAGATGCCATAACCAAGCAAATAGTTGAATCCTCTGAAACAATTTGAATGACTGTGGCAATTTTCATGGAAAAAACCCTTCAACCAAATGACATGTTTAATAGTATTGACATTATCTTAGTACCAAGGTATGACGTCCAATCTCCTAGTTTATACTAAAAAGATTGGGTTTAAATTTTATTTTGATTCTATTTTCTTCTAATTTAGGTTTTAAAATTTTAAATGTTTGTTTTAGTTCATAAACTTTTAAAAAGAGTTTATTTTGATCCTTGACGTTAACATTCCGTTACTTTCAATATTTGAATGACTAGACTTTAAATTTATCATATTAATTAAATTGATAAATAACCAAAAAATCTTGCTAATTTACTGTATAAATCTCTTCTTCCAACACAAAAATATAATCAACCATCTAAATCAAATAAACCAAGAAACTAATTTTGTTCAATTGTTCTGAACTCAACTCTCTCACATCCCCTCAACTCCTAGGCTCTTTATTTTTTAAAATTGAAATCTTGATTTCAATCTTGAATGAAATCATAACATTATTGAGTTGAATAAAAAAATAAAATAGAACTCACTTATTAGCATTAACATCCGTGACAAGGTGAAATAAAACTAACAAAATAAAATTAGGAGCAACTCATATAGAAAATAAACTCTATGGAATTGTAGTTAAATATTCTCAAGATTAATCAATTTAAATAATACTAATAAAAAACACGTGTTTCAGTGTGACATATATAATGTGTAGCTTTAGATTATAGTAAACACTATATTTCATTATATGTTTAGGTTGTGCTAAATTCAAGAGTATGAAATGCCACTGTGTGTGACACATATAATGTGTAGCTTTAGATTATAGTAAACACTATATTGCATTATATGTTTAGGTTGTGCTAAATTCAAAAGTATGAAATTTAAAATGTAATAGAATTAGATGTATATGGGAAGAAGTTACAATAATTAGATTAAAATATAAAAATTTAAATTTATTGTCACCAATGGACTTGATCCAAAATTTTGTTATCTTCATTAAAATTTCTCTAGATAGTGCACATAAAGTTGTTAATGAGAAAACACATTTTTAGAAATATATATTCCAACATTAGGAATTGTTTGTCTTTGTGTTTTGTTAATTGTCATTGCAAAGCATAAACGAATAGAGAATTATTTTCTCTTGAACTTGAATGGATATCCATTGTTTGCATGATTCTCATTGCTTGATTCTCCATGATTTGTTGAAAAACTTCAACTCTATAATCAAACAATAGGAATCAAATGTTACACTTTTTAAATCAATAGATTTTCAAATATAGAAGTTTTGGAGATACACAAAAATGTTGGTAGAAAATAATCAAGGAAGCCTTTTATATAGTAAAAAAAAAATGGTACAAGAACTTTTCAATTTTCAAGTCTTTACATTTGTATTGTTAATTTAAATTAATAAGATATTTTATTTTTAATTAATTTCTAAAATGTAAATGAAAAATCATTTGCATTCCTTTTCACATCCTCCCTACTTTAATTTCACTAAAGTTTAAATATAATTAATTCAAAAAATAGTGGCTAAATGAAAAACTTTTCACATCCTCCATAATGTGTATTTTAATTCCAAGTATAATTAATTCAAAAAGTAGCGGGAGTGTGTGGGTCTGTTATAATTATTTATATTATAAAAAAAACAAAATTAAAATTAATTTACTATAAAACCGAAGAGTGATTTGGAACGTAGAATTAAACTTAATGATATAATAGATGATGAATCTAGAACTTAGTCATCCAAGTATAGAAGTCATCGTTAAAAGTTAATGTAATCCTAATGGTAACATCAAAGTAAGTATTTTTTAAAAGTTCAAAAACTAAAACAGACGTTTAAAAAAATTTAGGAATCAAATTAGAATTTAAACCTATAATAAATTAACTATAATTTTTTGGCTATTTATCAATTTACTAATATGATGAATCTAGAGTATAGTAATTCAAATATTGTAAGCCACCGTACCCTTTCGTTAAAGAGTTAGTGGAATTCTCTCACACAAAAACAAGAATAAGTTGTTTTTAAAAATTAAAGTTTAAAGAAAAAAAAAAGTAGAACATGATACCAAGTCAAATATAATTTTTTCTAAAAAAAATTATAAATTCCATCGCCAAATGAGTATAATTTATGACATAAAAGTTTGTAGCATAGACCAATTAAATTCCTAACTTCATGTGGGTTCCTTCTCAACATCATCATATTCACAAAAAATGAGCAAGCTTTGACGCCATTGCCTCTTCCATCCCACAGAAACAAACTTGGAATTGCAACAAATTTAAACCCTAAAACCCCAACATGCATTCTCAAAGATTCAATGCGGCCTGCGATTTTGTCAAAGAATAGTACTCTCCACGTTGCCCCATTGAAATCAACTCACTGTGCGATCCTTGT
>JBBPDI010099190.1:0-26678 GCA_037974545.1 Cucumis variabilis | reverse complement strand
ATTATTGGTTATGAGAGAAACTTATATTTGAATATGATTCAAATTTAATTTAAGTTAAATATAAGATATTTAATTTACATATTAATTAATTGGATAATTAATTAATAGTTTAGTTCTATTTAATTAAATTTGATTTAATTAAATCTATAAGATATTGGAGAGATATTTGGAAACATATTGATTCAAATAAGTTTTGAATGAAATATTATCTAAATATGATTTAATTAATTATATTAATATTAAACTACAAGATATTGGAGAAATATTCATTCAAATAAGTTTTGAATGAAATATTAATTAAATATGCTTTAATTAATTATTATGTAATTGATTAATTGTTAATTAATTAGTAGATTGGATAATAGAATCCCATGATTCTTTCCTACTCTTTTACCTATTCCAATAAGGAAAAAAAGTTATAAATATCTAGAAGAAAATAGTTATCTTTAACGAATTTATCAAGAAAAAAATATCAAGGTTTTTGCTTTGCAAAAAGAAAAGAGTTTCTCTCAAATACCTCTAAACCTTTTCTCATCTTAATTGGTTCCCACAAACCAATCTCATTTCAGAGGATAGAAAGGTCTCCAACAAATGTTGTCTGTAATTCGGTGGTTTGTAGATTCAGAGATGTCATTGATAGTACGTTCTCTGTAATTTTTAAATTAAAAGCATGCTTAGTTTTATTTAGAATTTTGATTCTAAATTTTTGCCAATATACTGGTAATTTGGGATTTCCAAATGAAATTGAGTAATGCTTCTTTAAAATCTTCCGCTGCCATAGGACTTTTATCCCTTCATTAGTATCCTATCATTGGGACACAAATTAATGAGATGAGGGTTGTACAGATGCTGAGTTCCATTTCAAGAGATGAGGGCCTGTGTACGAACATCTAGTTTCCATCTCATTCTAGCTATAACAAATGAGGGCACTACTGATGCCTATATTTCGTCTAATAAATGCATATCACAGGATAAGAGCCTATCAGAGTGTCTAGATTCCATCCTTGTGATTCGTGTGGTATAGTAATGAAAAATATAAAGAGGTTTTAATGATATGTTTTATGGTTTATTTGTGTAAAAGCCAATGATTTAATGTTAAATCATTTTGAAAGCATGTTTTATAAAATTGTCACTTACTAGGCTTTTTAGCTCACCCTTTCCAAATGTTTTTCCACTTTCCAAGTAGAGGTCGTGATCCACACACATGACCGTTGTCTCTAAGTCTGCTGTGCAAAGTTTGGGATAGTTTCACTGTTGTTTTTTGTTTGGTCTAAAAAGAATAGTCTGTAAAATCAACGACATTTAGCCTTGACTTCTTTCAAGGTTATGAAATAAAGTCTGTTAATGTACGTTTCTCATGTTATTCCACTGCAAAATATTTATTTTATTCAAGTTGTTAAGTACTGTAAAAGGTTTAGAAGTCAAGTTCAACTAGTGTTATTCATAAGGGGAAATAACGTCCGTTGACTTCATACTACATCTCGGGCTAAGCAAGCAGGTGGTTGAGGTGGGGTGTGACATAGGGAATAATGTTGTTGCTCATGTTGGTGTTTACTTCTACATGATGAGTCTCTCTTCTATGAATCTCTTCATCATGTACCTCTAAGTCTTCGTTGTGTATAAGTTTTTCTATTGTTTGTCCAATTGTAAACGAAACAACATGTTTTCCTGGATGATCCAAGGTCAAAAATAGAAAATTGATATCAAAGCTTAGTTCTAAAGTCCACTCTTCAGTTAGGTAATATAAAATAATAAACTATATAGTGTGAAAGAGTGTAAGTTTAAACTATATCTACTTATGTACACTAGAGAATGTTGTAAAGGTAATTTAATAAAGGTGGTTGTGAGAATAGGATGCAATAATGAACTAACTTGTATTAAGGAAGGGGGTGAAGGAATGTCTAAAGCTATCAAGCAATTAAGCTATATGAAAGCTTTAATGCGATACAACTTATTTAACTAGTTTATGATTAAGGTGAGTACCTCATGGTATCTTTAAACACCACACTTGCTCACCATTCGGGATCCAAATGACTAATCCTAGTTAAACGAGGTATATCTAGAGGAGTGCACTTATAAGACTTATAGAGCTTTGCATTTAAGGGTGACAACCTCTCGGTGCCTAATACCCACATGCACTTGTTCTCTTTTTGGGACACAAATGATGAAAGTTATCTCGCCAAGTTGAAGTTTGTCTGAAAACTCTTACTTGTGCACCTTAGCCATATCCTTGCTACTTTAATAACTTGTAAAAAATACAAGCTATTATGGTCTTTTAGGTAGAATAATGGGACCAAAATGCATAGGAAGTGTATCAAAATGAATTACATATGTTGTAAATGCATAAATATTTAGAAATACACTTTATATAAGCAATATGTCTGCTTTACCTGATTTTTAACGTCTAAACACAAGATTATTAACAGAAGAAAAAACTAAAAAATCATAGAGGAACTCGCGTGAAGGCTAGACGAAAAGACCACATCAAAATAAGAGAAGAGCGAAGTCTGAATGGACCGCCATCTGTATGCCTAAAGAGGTGGGTAAAGTCTTAGAGATTTGATGGCAAGGAATATCCTTTCCACCGTTTGTAAAGCACTTCTTCATCTTTTTTAGTCAGTATATGGAGTGAATTCTTGTAGTCTGAGTGAAGAAGACCCCATTCCCCATCTTCTCCTCACTTGAAATGTCATCTCTATTCTTTCCATTTTTGTATTTTTTTTACATTGTAGTTGTTCATATTGTACAGTGGCCGAAGGCCTACATTATTTAATATAATGTATACTTATAACCCTTTCAATCCATCCATGTCTCTACTGTTATTTGGTTTTGTGTTATTCATCGTTCAGTTTGTGATAATTTTTTTTTATAGAAAACTTTATTTATAATTCTTATCGCTTTAGTTGAGCTATTTTCATCACTTGGCCAGTGTATATCATTAACTACCTAAGAAGGCAAGTAACAAGGATATGGCTAACACGTGTAAGGAGGAGTTTGGAGACAAACTCCACCTTGGCGAGATAACTTCCACCATTTGTGTTCCAACAGAAGAACAAGTGCGGGTAATATGCGCTGAGAGGTTGCCACCCTTAAACGCGAAGCTTTATAAGCCTTATAAGTGAATGCTTCTAGATATCTCTCGCTTAATCAAGCTTAGTCATTTGTATCCCAAAAGGTGAGCAAGTGTAGCGTTTGAAGACTCCAAGAAGAGCTCATCTTAATCATAAGCTAGTTAAGTAAGTTGTGTCGCATGAAGCATCTCACATAACTTAATTTCCTGTAGCACTAAAACATTCTTTCACCCCTTCTTTAGTACAAGTTAGTTCACGAATGCATTTCATGCAACCACCTTCATTACTTCTATCTTTACAGATTATCTAGCGTACATAAGTAGTTATAGTTTTAACTTATATTTTTCATAGTTTAGAGTCATTCTTTTATACTGCCTGATTGATAAGTAGACCTTAGAACTAAGATTTTATATCAATTCTCTGTGTTCGACCCTAAATCACTCAGGAAAACCTATTTATTCACTTACACTTGGACAAGCAATAGGAAAACTTGTACACAACGAGGACTTAGAATGATATGATGAAGGGAGACATTGTGAGCATTTTGCATGCAATGATCCTATTCAATAACTCATCACATATAATTACAAATACATCAACATAAGCAACTAACACTATTTCCCAAGTCACATTATCTTTGTTGCTTAGAATTAGATATGTATGCACAATACTGCATTTTTCCTTCTCACTAAGTCCATGAAGTCAACCAAGTCAAGTGTAGGCACTGTTGAGTGGGATTCACTCCAAAGTAGTTGTTGATTTTCGCACAACCATACTTGCCCTTTCACTTTAAAATATATGTCAACTATACACTGGCCAACTGATGAAAATAGCTCAACTAACACAATAAGAACTATATACTAAGCTTCTTGGTAACTTGTTGAAATACAAGTTATTATAGTTTTTTAAGTAAAATAATGAAGTCTTATCGTATGAAAATATAAGAAAACAGAGAAACAAAGTAGGCAATTTGATTATTCCGAGAAATGCGTGATATAAAAGAACCTTATCCCTGTTTTACTATTCTTTAGTGCTCTTATCATAGGATTTTAGGCAAAAAAAGAGTGAAGCTCAGGATGCCATGTGTACGCCAGAAGACCCATTCAACTGTTGTAGCGAAAATGAATACAAGCTAGGCGATTAAGGCACTAGCAACCAAAAGTGGTTGGAGGGAATTTGGAGAAAGGACAAAAGATGACTACGCAGCACCACTCTAGCTTTTCAGAAGTCTTAATGGCACGTGGCTTCTTGTCAACATCAACTCTCACCTTTAAATAGAGCCTCTCACTTCCTTTGAGTTTTAGGCTAGAGATCAAGTTCCCATGTCGTCGATCTTCTCCCTTCCCTTGAGTTTTAGGTGAAAGCTTAGAACATTAAGAGAAAGAGATTCATCACCTTCATCTTCCCCTCATCTATAGGCAAAAATTAGAGCCAATTGGTATGAGAAATCGGACTCTGCGATGTAACATCTATATTGTATTCCAGTTTGTAATTTTTATTGTTATTTTGTAAGATGAACATCATGGTCGAGAGGCATAAAGTTACTTTTATTGAAGCAATGCATTTCTTCTTTCATTCTTTCATATCTCTTGTCATTTCCATGTTCAATCTATTTGATTAACTAGGTAATCATAAAATGTGTATTGTTACTTAGAGAATCAAAATGGATATCTTATAACTTTTGATACGTTAAAACACCAGCATCTTAACATTGTGCATTCAAGAGAAGAGCAATGATATAGATTTAATCACCTGACAAGTAAGAACTACATTTAGCTAAGCAGTTGTGAGAAGATTATAGATATGCAATCTTATTGCCAAACTCATCCTTTGCACACAAAATCGAAAGGATATTATGTATGGCGAATACGCTGAGAGGTTGCTCACCTTAATTAAGGATAAGTTGTCAATAAAATATTCAAAATGATCAGACACAAATCATAGCTTAACTTTGTGCATTTGCATTTTGAGAGGCAATCAAGTATGGCGCAAGCGCTGAGAGGTTGCTCGCCCTAAGTCTTAGTTAATATATGATTTGTATTGCCTTGAAGTATTAAAACATGAATTATTGTGTTTAGATGATTAAATTCTTCCTTCCTCACTATGCTTATATTGAGTTCATATATCGTCTTTCCATTTCACCATGCTCACCATGCACCGCCAAGCATAGTAGTGTAAATATAGTTAGGATAAATAGCATATTGTTCATAATTATATTGTATAGTGTATAGATTATACCGCATGACTTAGTACGTGATAAGATAAGTAGGAGCTTAAATTTTCTATGTTCGACCCTGGACTTCCCAGGAAACCTCTCTTCACTCGTACTTGGGCGATAAAGAGGAAAAATTGTGCGATAATGTTTATTTTCATCAGTTTAGCAATGCATGAATAGTTGAGCACCTTTTATCGCATTATCTTATTTAGTCGCCTAATAGTCACTCACTCAGAGCCTTTCATTTTACATTTGTGAGCACAATTCTTGTAAAATATAACGCATGAACTAAACAATCAAAACAAACAAGCACTTCTTATCAAGAATCTATCATAAATCCTAAACTACAAATAACACAAGGACATATGAACAGTAAAAAAGTGGTGGATTGAAAATGCATAAATATATATTATATTAAATAATAAAGGCCTTCAGCCACTGTACAATATAAGCAAATACAATTTAAAGAAATACAAAAAATGGGAAGAATATAGGAATGGCATTACAAGTTAAGGGAGATGGGAAAGGGGATCTTTTTCACTCAGACCTCAATCTCTCACTCATGAACTGATCGAAGACGAGAAAGAAGTGCTTTACAAACGACGGAAAGGCTATTCATTTCCACAAACTCTCTAGGGTTTTGCTCACCTGAGCACTATTTTTTGGCTCATGCGAACATCTTGTGGCCTATTCAAGCCTTTCTTGTGGCTAGTCCATTCAAATGACTAGCCCTCTTTTCCTTGAAGGTGATGGAATCTCTTTTATAGGCAGATTTAGGCAAAAAATTTAATCTTCTGAGCATGTCAATGACAAAAGCTGTCTGTAGTCAGGTCACATCAACTTTATCTACCACTTTTATCTTCTAGCGAATTTCTTTTTGCAGTATGATGTGGACTTCTCGTCTAATTTTCACGTGAATTCCTCTACAATTTGCTAGCTTATTCTTATGTTCTTTAGCGAACGTTAAAACACTATAAATGGGGTAAAACAGACATGGATGCTTATGTAAAATGTATTTCTGATTATTTATGCATTTGTAGACACATGCTACACCTTTTGACATAATTCTTATGCATTTTGGTCTCATTATTCTTCCTGAAAGGCTATAATAACTTGTATTTCTACAAATTGTCACCATGCCAACACAATGTAATTCCTATAAATTATAAATTACATCAGACCAAGTATTTAAAGTCACTTGGGTTTAAAAGCCATACTAATTTCAAACCCAAGAAATTTGGGTTAACGAAAAGAATGAAGGGTAATTATAATTGGTGACAATTTTACGAATAAAAATTAAGTATATAGCAACATTTTAAAAAAACTACAAATATAGCAACATCTATTAGTGACAGATTTCTATCGCTGATAGACCATAAGAGTATATCAGTGATAGACCAATATTTGCAACATAGTGTATCAATGATAGACTTTGACAAATTTTGCTATATCTACAATTTTTTTAAAATGTTGCTATATACTTAATTATTTTGAGTCTAATTACTATATTTGCAACTATCCTAAGAATGAATCCAAACTCAACTATAGCCCAACCCTAAAAAAACTTTGCTTAAGCCTATATAGAAACCCATGAGAAATCCTCAATAAATAGATGTTTTACCTCTTCCTTTTAAGGAAAGGGTGGAAAAACTTAAGGTCAAAGTTTGTTGAAGGCTCGAAGTTCTAAAGATTTTAAAAATATAACTTCTCTCAAGTTCTGAACGTAATAAGATCTGAAGTTCATATGGTCAAAGCTCCAAACATCTGACAAATATAATTCTTTTATAGTTTTAAAATCGATCCAAGACTACTAACAAGCTAGAGGTCATTTCAAGTTATTCAAGAAGATCAAGAAGCTGAAAAGGTCAATAATCCAAGAAGATCAACAAATCCAAATGCTGGCAATTGGTCGAGAAGATCATTGAGCCCAAAGACCAATCATCTAGGAAGATCAACAAGCTTGAAGATTAAAATTTATTTTTCAAGGCAAAGAATGATTATGTATTAGATACAATACTCACTATATTAAAGTTAATACAACAAAATTCAAATTTCACAAATTAAATTTATCTGAAAAATATCGTCGAACACAAATTGATTTTCAAGACTTAGAAATTCAACATTTTTTTTTTCATTTAAATAAAAGCATAATTTTCATCTTAGATAAATAATTAAAAAAGGGACAGTTTCAAATATAGCACAAAAAAAATTATTTATAAACTATAGCAAAATCATCAAATTTTATATTGCTCATTTGAGTTTGTTTTCTATATTTTGTAGATAGTTTCAACTTTTTGTTTTCTATGACAATTCTTCTTGAAAAATCCAAACCTTTTATTTAAATGAAAAAAATACGACAAAATATTGAACGAACAAAAATATAGAAAATTACAATAAATTAAAAAATGAGAAAAAGCAAGCAATTAACAGAGTTGGAAGAGAAATATGTTTGTACATGTGCTATATACTTAATTTTTAATTCGTAAAACATGTTTTTGAAGCCGTGGGGGAAAGTGTAGTCTATTTTTACACAGAACCTATTCACAATCTCATAGAAGAAGAAAAAAAATTGAGAGGAAAAGGGAGATAAGAAGATTTCGCCTGCTTGTCGTTGTGGTTATTGTTGTTGCCACCACCATCGCCGTCACCGTCCATCGCCGTCGTCCCTTTTGGTTATTTATTATTTTTTTTTTGAATTTATATGTGTAAAGTGTATGTATATGTATAAGTATGTATATTATATGTTTAATGTATATGTAGGTATAGTTTAATGTGTATGTTTAATGTGTATAGTTTAAGGTATATGTATATGTATATTTATGTTTAATGTATATGTATGTATAGTTTAGTGTATATATATGTATGTATATTTTTTTTATTGTAAGTAGAAAATTATACAAAATTTAGTGTAAATAATGTATGAATTTAGGAAAATGTATAAGTTTACATTAAATTTGAATACACTATATTGAACAATAGTTTAGGGTTTAGTAAATTTACGATTTAGAGGTCTTTATCGAATTTGATATTGAATATGAATTTCACATTCAAATTGCATTTGAATTTCACTCTCAAATTTCATTTGAATTTTTAAAAAGGTTAAATAGCCTAACTAAAATAGAATATGTATAAAACTAATATAACATATTTATTTGTTAGGCCTTTTAATGAGATGGATAAGAGTTGAATGAAAATTAGGAATAAGTTTTCTGTTTAGTACAAAGTTATTTTTCAGTTTTTAAAGGTTGCTAAGCATCACACAAATAATTATAGAAAAATAAGGTGTCCATGCAAGAAATGCATGAATTCAAATTGGACTCCTTAGAGGGTGTGAGGCGACATCTATTAACCACTGGAATAGCCTCCTCCTATATAAACTACGTGTATCATGGAGAGCTCGTGAACTTGAACATAGGTATGCAAACATTTGATAAAGGAACGAGTAGTAGTTACCCAATAGTTGATGAAGGAACTAACAGTAACCCAGTTACTGAAGAAAATGAAATGTTGGATATTTTACATGATTTACAAGCTGATATTGAACAAGTAGAGGAGATGGAGGGAGTTCGAAGACTTGCAAAAATGTCCAACTTGCATGAGACTCGATACAAGATTAATTCCAACAGATTAGGAAGGAAAATTTCACAAAAGGTATTGCATTAGTTTCCATTGGTGCCAAGATTACGTCGATTGTTTGTATCCCAAGAAAGTTCGACAAACATGCGATGACATAAGGATAAATGAGTGGAAATAAAGGATGTGTTGAGACATCCAACTGATGCAAAGGGATGGAAGTACTTTGATTATGAATTTCCTGATTTTGCGTTAGATCCACAAAATGTTCGTTTGGGGTTAGCTTCAAATGAATTCAATATGTTCGGTCATATGAGTACCTCGTACAATATATGGCCTATGTTGTTAATTCCGTATAATTTACCACCATGGAAATATATGAAAGAGTCGAACTTCTTCATGTCAATGCTCATTTCTGGTCTTAAATCTCCTGGCAGAGAAATTGATGTGTACCTACAACCATTACTTGAGGAACTAAAAATTCTATGGACGTTTGATGCGTGACATATGATTGTCTGACGGATCAATGTTTTCAATTGTATTCAGCTTTGTTGTGGATATTAATGAATTTTTGGTATATGGTAATCTATCTGGTTGGAGTACAAAAGGATATCAGGCATGTCCCATTTGAATGGAGGATAGTGATCCTTCAGAATACGTGAAAAGATAACATTCATGGGACATCGACGATATCTTTCAGACAACCATGTTTGGCATAGAAGTAGGCTCCATGATAGAAAGGTACGACATAAACCACCTTCAGTTGTAATGAATGGCGAAGAAATATGGGAACAACTAGATTCTTTGGAGTTTTCAGTAATAAGTAAACATCATTCGTTAAAAGATAGAAAAGGAAAAGGAATTTTAAATTGTACTAAGAAAAGTATTTTTTTTCCAATTTTCCTTATTGGTCGAGACTACTTATTCATCACGAACTTGATGTATGCACATTGAAAAGAATGTTTGTGACAACTTGGTTGGTAGATTGTTGAATATTGAAGGAAAAACAAAAGATATCACGAATGCTCGGTTGAATTTACAAGATTTGAAAATAAGAAAAAAATTATATTTGGTAGAACTGGGTAACCGATTAGTGAAACCTTATGCAAGCTATACCTTGACTAACAACTAGTGAATTGAGTTTTATAAGTTCTTGAAACTAGTTAAGTTTCCCAACGGATTCATTTTTAATATTTCACGATGCTTGAATGCAAACGAGGGAAAATATTAGGTCTCAAAATGCACGACTGTCATGTATTGCTACATTGACTTCTTCCAATCGGTGTTAGAGCATCTTTACTAAAAATGTGTACACCACAATTACTGAACTGTACAGTTTTTTCTTGATTTATATGTTAGGACGATAAGAATAAATGATTTGGACAGATTGTAGTCAGATATTATAATTATATTGTGCAAATTGGAAAGAATATTTCAACCTGCTTTTTTCAACGTCATGGTACACCTTACAGTTCACTTGCCATTTGAGACAGAGGCTACTGGTCCGACTTCTTACAATTGGATGTATCCCATTAAAAGAAGTCTCTGCACACTAAAATAGTATGTTCGTAATAAAGCACATCCTGAGGGATCTATTGCAGAAGGATATCTTATGAACGAATCAAGTACTTTTTGTTCATGGTATCTGAAGGTGATTGAGACCCAATTCACTAGAGATGATCAAAATGACGATAGCATTGAAGAGGATGAGGTCATTGATGAGTTTGAAGTATTTGTTCAGAAGGTACGACCATTGAAGGCATCACATTTACGACATATATCACAAGAAGAGAAACGACTCTTTCATTGGTACATCCTCAGCAACGTGGATAAAATAGCTGAGTATGGAAAGTACGCATTTCTATACCTTGATCAATTCACACATCCATTCAACAATATACATATTTAAAGTATTTAGACCTTGTCGACACACAAACTCACAATTGTGTACTTTAGGAAACACCTACTTTAATACGTTGTCGGGATGAAAGCTTTTGTGAACTGTTTAAAAGACACCAATGAGTATTTTTCGATTGGTTCAAAGCTCAAGTATTTAGAGTTAATGACTTCGAGCACTTCTACTTTATACATATTTTATACATATAAGTACTTTTATGGTATACCAATTTCAGGTATGACATAAATGTGTGACAATTCAAACATTTCTCAAGATTTATTTTCACTCGCAATGGGACCATCACTTGATATCTGCTCTTACAGTGGATGCATTATCGGTGATGTGCGATTTCACACATTGGAGCGTGATTCTCGATGCATAACACAAAATAATAGAGTCATAGTAATCGAAGAAGATAGTGGAGGTAGTGCAACAACAATTTTTACAGTGTTTTGGATGAAGTATTGTACGTTCAATATCCATTTAGACGACGTGCTTGACTATTCAAGTGTCCATGGTTTGACACATAAAAATAAAAATCATAGGACGTACGAGAGACTAGGCTACAAATTAATAAACACATCCCGTTTTGGTTTACTGAGGAACCTGTGATTCTTGCAACCCAGGCACATCAGGTGTTCTACCTTGAGGACCCTAAAAATGATACCGATTGAAAATTGTTCAAGTGGTGCAAAATAAACGTGTATAGGACATGTCAAAAGTAGAAGATATCGAGAATGATCAACTTAATGTACTGGAAATCGTCGTCAAACATCGTGTGGATGAGCATGTCATAGAGGATGACACTCTGTGTAGGACTGAAGTTGATTATACAATAGTGGAAAGACTAAATGTTTGTCATGTTGCAGAAAATTTCATAAGCGATAAAGATGACGAACAATCATCAGATCAAAGTTGGTCAAGCGATGATGAATAACAATAATTTTTTGACGTATACATACATTTAGTCTTCTTTCTATACATTAATTATGTTGTGATACTCACGTTTGTTTTGCGTTTGCTGATTTATATTTCTGCAGAAATGTAGTCTAACTTTCTCGAGTAATACGTATGAGGAAGACTATTTCCTTAATCTAGATGTGTTAGATAACGCAGATGGTTCATCATCAATAGACGACACTCCAGGTTCGTAATAACCAACATTTTCTAAACAATCTCTCAACTGTCTTTAAGTTATACTTATTGTATTTAATAATGATTGTTTTTAGTAAATCCTTCTCATCCGGCTCCTACTTCCACTATGAGAAGAGTACGACGGCATTCTCAAAACATAGATGTCAAGCGATACGTGCAGCAGAATGGGAGAATTCCCATTTCAATCCCTCTTTGAAAGGACAAACCTGTCTCGACACACGCCTCTCGTTTCAGTTGCATGATTGGTATGTTGACACGAGACACGTTTCCTATTCAAGTCTTGAAATGGGCAAATGTACCACCAGAGTGCATCGAGGTTGTCATGGACGACCTAACGCTAAGTCTGTAAATTCATAAACATTTATATATGTTTCTATTCCCTATAAAAGCTATACTGACTTGAAACCTATTTCTTTTGTAGCAATTTTTTGTGTTCGATCTAAACGATCCAGTACTTAATCAGTTTGTTGAGCATCAAATGCTCACCATGTGGAAGGAATTCAAGGTAAGTAACCATCAATATTTTAAGAAGTTTGACACCCCTGAAGAGGCACGAGCAAACCCACCCCTGAGATTGATCAATCAGGTGGAAGATTGACACTTTCTCTGTGACCACTACATCACTCATCAATTTTAGGTGATTTATATAGTTTTACGTTGAAATCAATTAACATTTATTTATTTAATTTTTTAGAAAGTATAACATTTTGATCATTGTCATTTTTGAAATGTAGAAGCAATCAAATATGTGGAAGGCTGTTAGGGGGCGACAGCCTTACAACCATAGGAGTGACACAAAGTCATTTCTTTAAAGACAAATAGAGCTCACTAAATTTCACGGTCATCTGGTAGAGTGTGTTAAGTTATTTAGAGAAACAAACGTTGATAGTAGTGGCGAGTTCATTTCACCAACAACAGAGAACGCTTTTGTAAGTTTTAGAAAACTTTATGTTTTGTTATACTTTCAATTTTGTTTTTAAGTCTGATAATCTCTTAAATTTACAAGCTTCTATTGTACAAAATTAAATGGTGGAACTTCAGTCTCAGCCCGTCCCATAGGGTTCTCAACCACTAATTGAGGAGGAGATATGCGAGATAGTTTTGAGTAGATGATTGGGCTACTCAAAAGGTCTTAGCTGGAGCCCAAAACCCAAGTCTAGGACTGTCGCTTCACCTTTTTCCTTCAATATGTATGACTACCAATTACACATATCGGAGGTTAGTGAACTAAAGGTGAGCCTTGAAGACGCTAACCGAATAATCGAAGAAGAATGCCTGAGGGAGAAGGACTGAGATCGACAAATGCAGGAGCGAGATTAACAAATGGTGGACCATGCACGACAAATGGTGGAGATGAAGAAGATGCTTGAAGAGATGAGTCGGGCACAGAGAGGTTCGTAATCACTTGAGGTACGCACTTTTCAATATTTAATTGGGTTAATTTTGTACATTTGATGTTCTAAATATATTTTTATGTAATTTGTAGGTTTGACATCCACGTCCATAACTACAGCGCACTAGAGCATTAGCTTTTGAGCTTTTTTAATGTATTATTTTGAATTATGTGCTTATTTTTTTTTGTATTTAACAAATTTCATGTATCATTTTGTAATGAATGAAAATATTTTCATTTTAATTATTTTACTACAAATTTTACTACGTCGAGATTTAGTTAAAATAAATAATAAAAAATATTAGTTAATGAAATAAATATAAAATAAATAAAATAAAAAATAATTAAATAATTTAAAGCCTTCTGCGACGTTAACGTCACACAAAGAATTCGTGATGCCACGCCGCAGAAGTCTTTTGCGACGTCACATTGCGGGAGCCTTCTGCGACATATTGACGAGGGCTCCGAGGAAATTTTCCCCACCATTGGTGTTGGCTATGTTGCAAAAATATATCCTCGACGAGCTTTTATGCAATGTTTCTGCCGACATCGTCCATGACTTGGCAGTAACCTTCCATGACGTTGGTGAGGGTTTTCAGAGACATGTTGCTATGATATGGAAAATCTTATTTCTTTTAGTGAATTATCAATAATAGAAAATTTAATAAAATATTCACAGCATATAACAAAATTTTTCAGATTCTATCAATAATAGACACTGATAGCTAAACTGGTGGTGGTTGTCATGTTTTGTTAACCAACGATGCTAGAAACTTGGTAGGAGTGTCGCATAAGTTAACTTAGGACTTAAGGAGTTAACTAAGTGCACAATTAGTTCTATGCAATAAGTCATTGGTCATAATGACTGTATGTGAAGTACTCACTATGTACCTCTTTATCGCATAACTACTAAGTCCTTGTTTAATACATGTTTTCCTACTGCTTGCCCAAGTATAAGTGAAGCAATAGGTCTATCTGGGTGATCCAGAGTCGAACACAAGAAATTGCTATCAAAACTTAGTTTTAGAATCTACTCATCAATTAGGCGATATAAATAATTAATTAATTAAAGTATAAAAGAATCAGAACCAAGATTAAAACTACTTATGTACGCCTAGAAAATCTATCGAGGGAAATAAATGGAGATGCGAACTAACTTGTATGCGAGAAAAAGGTGAAGGAAGGTCTACGCATTATTAAGTAATTACGCAATGTGAGAGCTTCAATGCGATATAACTTGCTTAACCAACTAATGATTAAGGCGAGCTTCTCTCGAAGTCTTTAGATGCCACACTTGTTTACCTTTCGGGATGCAAATAACTGTGTTTGATTTAGGCAAGATATATTAGAAGAATTCACTTATAATACTTATAGAACTTCACGATTAAGAACAACAACTTCTTGATTCATAATGTTCACACTTGTTCAGCTTTCGAAACACAAATGATGGAAGTTATCTCGTAAAGTGAATTTTGTCTCCAAACTCCTCTTTGCACGTGTTAGCTTTGTCCTTGCTAATTGCCCTCTCGGGTAGTTGGTAATATACCCTAGCCAAGCGATGAACATAGCCCAACTAATGCGACAAAAATTATAAGTTAAACTTCTTATCAAGAACTTATCACAAACCTAACTACTAATAACACATTGACAAGTGAGAAGTCAAGAAATAGAATGATTGAAAAGGTAAACATGTAATATTTATGAAGAATGTAGGCCTTAGGCCATTGTACAACATGGACAACATATATCACAAAGAAGTATGAAAATGGAGAGAAAAGAGAATGGAAAATATTACAAGTTAGGGGACAACGGGCATATAGATTCTTCCCTACTCAAGAGTCAAGCTCTTACTTTTACAACTGATCGGAGAAGAAGAAGAAGAAAACTTTTACTGACAGCGAAAAGGTTATTCCTTTTTTACACTCTCCAAGTATTTGCCTACTCAGGCCTTCGGTCGGTCTATTCAGACATCTGACCGTCTTGGCTCATATAGGCCTCTCTTTCTTTGGGGAAGAAGGATACTTTTTATTGGCAACTTTTGGCAGAAAAACTTTTATTCTTTTGAACATTTCAACGCTACATGCCGAAAGCTGTCTCTGACATGTCACATAATCTTCCGCTACTATTCTTGTCGTCTAGAAAATAACTTTTCGCATTGTGATTTGGTCTTCTTGCCTCTTGTTCTCCCGAGAGACTCTACGATTTGCTAACTTCTTCTTTTGTTGAAAATTCTGTGTTTAGACACTGAAAACCGAGTAAAACATGTATCATGCTTATGTAAAGTATATTTCTAAATACTTATGAATTTGCAACATAAGTTACACATTTTGATTCCTTTCTTATGCGTTTTGGCCACGTTATTCTAATAAAAGAGGCTATAATAACTTGTACTTCTACAAGTTATCAATAACCAGTGAAATGCTTCTATCAGTAGCATTGATAGCAAATGATAGAAGTCTATCAATGAATATCATTGATAGAATCCAAAATTTTGCTACAACTAGTAAATATTTTAATTTATTTTACTATTTTTAAAAATACCCATTGTTTAAATATATTATTCATTACCTTAAAATACTTAAATTACAACACATTTTAATAATTAAAATTTCATAAAACTTAAATGAAACTCAAATATTAAATATCAAAGTTCAATAGATTTATTACAAACTTAAAAGAAAACTTTGTAATAATAGGTATGAATTATAATATTCATAAGTTATAATATATATTCTAATAATATTATAAATTAAGGTTAAGTTAGGTCAGCCCATATTCTTAAAAAAGTTACTCGAATCCAATCCAACCTGAAAAGAACAAAAAATATTCAATCCAACCTAACCCAATATAAAAACTAACCCAATCCAACCCTTACAATTTGGGTTGGGTAGTTCAGATTATTTGAACACCCACTGATGTAGAGTTGAAACTTTAAGTTGAATTTGACATATCATGAGAAGTTGATGACTAAATTTGCATCCTCCACCCGTTCCAATTTTATTCCAATTTATGTTGAAACTTTTATTTTGAAGTCCCACTTGAAGCTTTTGTTCCATGAAGGAAGTTGGGTTCTCTTAAATTCTACTTGGCTTAACTTAATGAAACTTCTTTTCATTGTAAATTGCACAAGAGAGTATTTAATTTTTATATATTTTTTTAAAAATTTAATCGACGTGGTTGAGATACCTTGTTTCGTACTAGTAACACTAAGTGTAGCTGTTATAATGAAACAACTTTGTGCGGTAAATCTAATCAAAGTTCAAAGATTTGATGAACCATTTGCGACAAATAATTTAGCGTTTTTCAAAACTGCTTCTAGTTTGAGTAGATCATACATATGAAATAAGATGCACAAAACAATAAACAACAAAAACAACAAAACAACAACAACAATTTTTGGTACACGATCGTTTATATTTTGAAAAAGATCATTTATATTTGAAACATGATCGTCTGGATTTGATCATTTAAATTTGGGTAGCCAAATTTGAACAATTTTTTTTCAAGATTTTGTGGTACACGATCGTTTATATTTTGAAAACGATTGTTTATATTTGGAAAACGATCGTTTAGATTTGATACACGATTATTTATGTTTGGATTACAATTGTAGATTTGATCATTTAAATTTTGCTACCAAAATTTAAACAATTTTTTAAAGATTCTTTGCACACAATCATTTACATTTGACTATTTTTAGAACACGGTCATTTAGATTTGACTATCCAATATCCTAACGATTTTTTTTCACGATCTTTTATATTTGAACAATCAAATAAAAGTTCTAAAGAAATTGAAAAATAAGTCTTTTATATTTGATGTACGATCTTGAACTAAATAAAAATTTGAAAAAATAAAAGAAAAACTGTAGAAATAGAAGAGAAAAAGACGATGGAAAGAACAAAAAAATCGCAAAAGGGGAAGATGGGAAAAACATGAAAAGGAAGGACAAATGTGAAATATTTTTTAAAAAATGGACAGTTTTATGGATCTTTTCATTTTATTACACGGATCGTCAATATTTTATTGGTTTGTTATATTTATAAAATTAATTAAAAAATATCAATGGAGTACCACGTGTAAATATAAAAATGAAAATTACCATCTTTTCACAATTTTTTTAAAAAATAATTTTTTTAATGAAAAGTGTTCATGCCCACACAATAAAATAAGGTGGAAAGTTCTTCTAAAGAAAAACAAACAAACGAGAAAAAAATTCACCATTGATTAAGAGGAAAAATAATTTTTTTGTTAATAAGGTGGAAAGTTCTTCTAAAGAAAAAAAATGAAAAAAAATTCACTATTGATTAAGAGGAAAAAAAATATATTTTTTTTAAAAAGTAATAATAAAAATAGAAAAAAAAAGAACAATGGCGTCGCCCGGAGACGTTTAGTGTGTTAGATTGATGTGGTAACCAACTACACCATGACACCACTTGTTCACAAGAACTAAAATAACTTTTATCATTTAATACAAAAAAAGTCAGATATTATGATGAAGTATCTTGTTGCGTAGCGGCCTTTATCTTCAATTTCAATGAATAAATCGTTTATCCTACCAGAGCAGAGATCTTCCATTCTAGCTGCTTCACTACGGTTTCACCATGATTTGGCCATTGCTGCAACACAGTTGCCATTACAACTATTCAAATTCAACGAAATTTTAGCCCCCCCCACCTCAATTTGTCTTTTATCTAGGGCTTCGGACCAATAGGGTTTCCTGTTTTTTCCATGAAGACGTTAGGGAAAGGCGATATTGCCCTCATTGAGCCAAGTGATTTTGACATTTACTTTGATGAATTTGTCGATGAGGATAAGGATAATTTTCACGATGAGGATGATATTCTTTTGTCGTTAACGAACACGAGAGAGTGGCATGCAGCGAGGCCTTGTGGATTTGGAGAAGAGAAGGCCTCGTGGATTTAATCTGTGGTAGCTGGGCTTGCTCAGGGCCTTGATTTGAGCAAACTTTTAATGGTTGTTTGGAGTGGGACAGATGAAGGAGGATTGTTAGCTGGCAAACAAAGTTTGTAGAGAAGGACATATCCACTAGTATATAAGTGAGGATAATGATCTTTTTTTGGTATGCAATCTTTCAAGTGGTTTCCAATGTAAAAAATTTGCGAATTTATGACCAGAACATAGAATATCATATATCATCATGGAGATGTGTGAAGGATTCATTTTCAAAGACAATGGGTGACAAAATTCAACATGGGAGAGTGAAGTTTTGTGCACAGTTAGTGGATTAAAGCATACGGTTGTCCCAATCTAATCCAAATCTCGAGGCACCTTGTGTGTCCATTGATGGGGACATCGAGAATTCTTGGTGTACTAGTTTTATGGACTAGTACATGATTCTTCAATTGAGATACAACTTGTCCCCAAAAATTTGTTTTGCTCTACAGCTGAATGTGCAAAATCCCAATGTTGAAAGTGGGCTCAATGGTTTACAAGTAAATAAGCCATTTTTTTGCTTGATATTTGCCCCAATGCCTATCCTTTATTTCTTGCACTCTATCATCTTGTTTATGAAAGTTGGCTTATGCTAAAATTGAGGGTTCAATCAATGACCGATTGTTGTAATTTCAAATCAAGTTCCTTATTCTAGCCAAATCAATTTATCTTAAGTTCTGGTTCTACTTTTACATAGTTAAATATGGAACCCCTTTAGTTATGTGAAATCTTGATGTCGACCCATTCAAAATATAGCTTAGAAGGGTTTTCTAGCACCTCTTACTAGCAGTGGCGGATCCAGAAAATTTATCGAAGAAAAATCAGAAAACCACTAAGCTACCTACAAGTATTAAAAGTTAAGTTTCTTTATATATTTTATATAAAGACGATAAAGTTGAGAGGAGTTGAACCCCTCGAGCTTATGCTAACTCCATCGATGCTTGCTAGAAATGATTTGGTCTGCGCGGGTAATAAAAATTTGATTTCGTGAGTACACATTTCTTCACATTAGCATAAAAATTATGCGCTGATAAGAAATTTGTAGAAACTCTCTAATTTCAATTAGAATTGTGTTTATGTCAAAATAAATATCATTTATGCACAAAATGGAACATTGTAATTCTACCAAGACCCACAAATTTAAAATATTAAAATATTTTTTTTGACATTCGATTGCTTTTTCACTAGACATATTTCTTAAGAAAATTGCATCAGATGACAAATAAATTTAGAAAAAATTAGCTCATAGCACATCTTTTTTGCATATTGCGAATATGACAAATATGACAAGTAATTAATGATATCAGACGGTTATCAGAGGGCTATCACAGGGCTATCAGAAGATTATCTGCTTTTAAATTTGCTACTTTTATAATTTAGAAAATGTATTGACATGGGTCCTATTACCATAATTTTTTTTGCTATTTTTGGAAATGCCCTTATTTCTTATGACTAATTGGGGGTCATAAGTGAGAAAAATACTTTAATTAACAATTTTCCTAAAGAAAACACAAAGAAATAAGAACTACAATACTTCATTCAAGTTTCAAACAATGATATTACATTTTAAAGTTGGTACATATAATGTTGGAATTAGTGGGCTTGGCCCTTAGGGTATTTCTGGAAAGATTATGGAAATATTTACCCTAATTCCTAAATATTTTCCTTTTTTATTCCCTTGTATATTCTATTTATTCTCTTCATTTACCTATTGTAAAATTTTTATCAGAAAATAATAAGAAGAAAAATCATGGTTTTTCTTCCAATAATTGGATTTCCATGTAAATTTGTGTGTTCTTTGTCTCTACTTTCAATATGGTATTAGAGAGGGACATTGAACAAACCTTAAACAACACAACTAGTGATAGAAATCAAACAAAAAAATAGCCATCAGTTTTATTATCGTCGTCGATGCTCGGATCAATGCTGCCATAGATGAATGGCTTTGCCACCTTTAGAAAACGTCAGAAAAGATAATGGAGCTACACGCCTCCACTCGCTTTTACCACCAACACGCCCAAAAACCACCAACATGCCTCCACCTGCCGTTACTGGAGCTACACGTGTCGACCCATCCTGTTTAGATGCTGCTGACCAACCTAACTTTGCCACCCTCGTCTTCATCCACAGCCTGTAGTGTTCTCCATGTTCCGATTCATGTTTTGCCACCTAATTCCAACTGGCTATCACCGTTTCAGTAGTCAAATTTGTATGCTCTATCACTCACTGACCTTAGTTATTATTCCGATGTTATCAATCCTTAAATTCACTTAACATTTTAAGTTAGTAAATTTTTGGCACCTTCCAATCCTAACGTGCAAGCTTCCTCTTCAGAAATAACTGAATAACAACTAGAAGGGTTTCAATAACAGATTTCAGAAATTGAGGCTATCTTAGGGACAACATCCAACACTCCTGTACCGATGTATTATGATTTCTCTACTTTGTCTTCTTCCTATGTGAGTGAGAATGCTAGTCCAACCACACTTGGAGCTATTGTCCAGTCAAGTATACCTCAGTCCTTTAGTTTCATTAGTATTGATGGTAAGAATCCTTGGATCTTGGACTCTTGTGACAGATCATTTAATCGGTTCCTGTAAACACTTTTTTCCCCACATTTCTTATGATGTGAATGACAAGATAAGAATTGTTGATGGCTCCTTGGCTTCCATTGTTGAAAAATGGCAAATTTCTCCTTTTGACAAGTTCTTCTACACAATGTATTGCATGTGCCACGAATTTTGTATAATCTTCTGTCGATTAGCAAGATTATTTGTGAACTAATTGCAAAGCAACATTCTTACTGATTATGTTTCTTTTCAACACCTGAGCTCGGGAAGGATGATTGACACTGCCCAACATAATAGAGGTTTTTACTTGCTTGATGATGATGCCTTCTCTAGTAGTATTTCTAGGACAAGTCTTTTATTTTACTACTTTACCACTTCTGTAAAAGACCTTATGTTGTGGCATTTTTGTTTAGGTCATCCCAACTTTAAATATATGAAATACCTATTTCCTTATCTCTTTTCTAAAGTTGATGTTTCTTCCTTATCTTGTGATGTGTGAATACAAGTTAAACAACATCGAGTCTCGTTTCCCTTGCAACCCTATAAGCCAACCCAACCTTTTACTTTTGTCCATAGTGATATTTGGGGACCAACCAAGGTTACTACCTCCTCTGAAAAATGATGTTTTGTGACCTTTATTGATGACCATACTCCTCTTACTTGAATTTTCTTGATCTCCGACAAATTTGGAGTTACTTTCACATTTTGGGACTTCTATCATATTATAGAAACGTAATTCAATACAAAAATTGCAATTTTGCGAAGTGTTAATGGCTGTGAGTTTCAAAACCAGTCTCTTACCGAATTCTTATTCTCTAAAGGAATTGTTCACCACAGTTCCTCTGCACCAACAAGGCTATAAATGCTTCCATCCATCTTCACGTAAGTACTTTGTTACCATGGATTTCACCTTTATTGAAGATCGTCCTTTTTTTCCTGTTAACCTACTTTACGGAGAGAGTGTGAGTGAAGAGTCTAACTATATGCTTCCCTTAGAGTCTACTTGTCCTACTGTGGTTACCTTATCTAACCCTAGCCCTCACAGTACTACCAACAATCAAGTTTCTTGGACAACCTACTATAAGAGGAATCTCATAAAGGGAGTTGAGTCTTTTGTTGTTCAGAAAACTCAAGTCCAGGATTTTGAACTAATATGAGATCAAGGTATGACTAATTCCATTAACTCACATAGTAATAATAGAAAGTATGATCCATCTCTTGATCTTCTTATTGCATTGAAGAAAGGTACTAGGTCCTGTACAAAGCACTCCATATCTAATTATGTGTCATATGAGAATCTCTCACTACAGTTCAGAGCTTTTACTGCTAGTCTTGACTCTACCACAATACCCAAGAGTATCCACCTTGCCTTAAAGTGTCCAAAGTGAAAAACTACTGTCGTGGAAGAAATGAAAGCCTTGGAAAATAATAAGACTTGGGATCTTTGCACACTCCCTAAGGAACACAACTGTTAGATGCAAATGGGTGTTTAAACCCAAGTACAGAGCAGATGGTACAATTGACAGACACAAGGCCATACTAGTTGCAAAAGGGTTCACTAAAACCATGAAAATTGACTATTCTCGGACTTTTTCTCCTGTTGCAAAGTTGAAGACTATTATAGTTTTGTTGTCTATTGCAGTGAATAAATATTAGCCCCTATATCAACTTGATGTTTAGAATGAATTCTTAAATGAGGATCTTAAAGAGGAACTGTATATGAGTTGCCTCCAGGATTTGAAGCTTAATTTAATAATTAGGTTTGCAAGCTTCGGAAGACCATATACGGGTTGAAACAATCACCAAGAGCGTGGTTTGACAGATTTTCCACTTTCACCAAAGTCTTTAAGGCAGGGAAAATTGCAGTCTTGATTGTCTATATTGATGAAATTATGCTATCTGGGGATGATACTAATGAGATCATTCAACTAAAGAAAAAGATGGGGTTTGAGTTTGAAATCAAGGATTTGGAAAATATGAAATATTTTCTTGGAATGGAGGTGACCAGATGTAAAGAAGGCATGCATCTTCATGTCTGAAAGAAAATACATCCTTGATTCCCTAACCGAGACAAACATGATGGGATATCATCCCGTTGACACTCCTATTGAATTCAACGGTAAACAAGAAAACTCTGATGATCAAGTTTCAGTTGATAAAGAACAATATGAGCACCTTGTAGAAAAATTAATTACTTATCCCATACTTATTTTGATATTTTTTTTTGTTGTGAGTGTTGTAAGCCAGTTTATGCAGGATCCCTGTGAGGAACACATGAAAGCGGTCAAGAGAATTTTGAGATACTTGAAAACAACACCTGATAAAGGGTTGATGTTTAGAAAGACAAATAGAAAGATTATTGAGGCATACACTGACTTGGACTAGGCAGGATTTGTTGTTCACAAAAAGTCTACCTCCAGTTATTGTACCTTTGTTTAGGGCAATCTTGTAACTTGGAGGAGTAAGAAGCAAAGTGTTGTGGCTAGAAACAACGTTGAGGCAGAATACCGAGCCATGAGTTTGGGAACATGTGAGAAAATTTGGCTCTAGAAAGTCTTGTTTGATCTTCATCAGAAATGTGAGTCACCATTGAAACTTTTATATGATAATAAACCGGTACTAGAATTGGTAACAATCTTGTTCAACATGATTGAACTAAACATGTTGAGATTAATCGACATTTCATCAAAGAAAAACTTGACAGTGAGACCATATGCATTTCGTACATCCCTTTAAGCCAACAGGTTGCCGATGTTCTCACCAAGGGGTTTCTCAGACCAAACTTCGACTTTTGTGTTAGCAAGTTGGGCCTCATTGATATTTACGTCCCAACTTGAGGGGGAGTCTTGGAATTAGTGGGCCTAGCTATTAGGGTATTTATGGAAAGATTATGAAAATATTTAGCCTAATTCCTCTTTTCCTTTTTCATTCCCTTGTGTATTCTATTTATTCTCTTCAATGTACCTATTGTAAAATTTTTATCAGAAAATAATAAGAAAAATATCACAATTTTTCTCCCACTACTCTTGTTTCCACGTAAATTTGTATGTTAATAATGGGACAATTGTTAAAGTTTAAGGTGCAATTCTATGAAATTGAAATTTTAGGGTAAATTGATATATGTTGCAATGTTCATTGTGTAAAATTTGAGTTTTCCCATGATTAGAAACGCTACATTACTATTATAGCAAAATAATAGTGAAAGAGAATTTCTCCTGATCGCATCCTGTCTGAGTTTTAGCCACACTGTTGTATGGAATCCACTCTAGACTTGTAAAATGCTTAGTTACTAATGAACCTTTTCATTCTAATTCTTCTACTTTTCTATTATAGTTTGATCTAATCTTGAGTATCATGCATTTCTTCAGCTCTAGAAATTGTTGGTACAAGTTCGTGTACGCATTTATCAACCTTCCTAAAAAAAAGGAACATTCACAGAGACCTGGCCGTGGCATTTAAAAGGTTTCCTGGAATAATCAATATAACTCCTGTAGTCATTGGAAACAAAAAGACTAGGGATCCAGTCTACAAGGGTTTTGCATTTGTTTATTGCAAATCTGAAGGAAATGCCTTAAGGTATGTTTATCAGAAGAAATTGTAGAACCCAGAGAAATTTAGTTCAAATCTTTTTCAAAAGCAAGTTAGCTTCAAAATATCAAACTTATTTAGACAAAAAAGGTAGCAAGTCTGTATTAAAACTGGTGAAGTACATTCTTATTGCAAAACTCTTGAAGGGTTATTGTCTGATTCTTATTTCACCACCCTTTTTGTAATAAAAACATTTCACTAATGAATTTACACCAAAAGATGACCTATAGTAGAAGCCTAAAATTGGAGATTAAATTAGATAAACTGAAGTGAGTAAATGGGTGCTTAGTTTTGCACAACAAAAAAAAAAAGGAAATAGAAAAAACTAAATCCATAAAACAATTAAAAGTTGAAAAAGAGTATTTGGAAAGACGTCTTGCTTCACCCAAAAATTTCAAAAGAAAGTTCACCTGCCAATCAAATTGTCTTCTTAGTACAACCAAAAGGATGACTGATCAAAACTGGTGCTAGAAGATCAAAAATATTGTTGGCTCATGGAAATGATCATCCAAAAGCATAAAAAATAGTCTGTCCGAAACTAGATGCAAAGGAACAATGCATAAAAAATGAGTTGGTATCTCAGCTAACAAATCACACCAAAAAGGATAAAGGTGCATGAAGGATATTCTGATAGGAAAGACATCAGAGGGATATTAAAGGTATGCTAGTAATTAGTGAAGTTGGTTATAATTATAAATAGAGGGAAAGGGGAGTGGAGAAGATAAGCAATATTTTGGAATATGAATTAAGGAGTGAGAGTACTTGGAGAGTCCAAGTACCTCAATCACAAGTATTTTTGTTATATGTTATATTTCAATATATCTGGTTCTATCATATTCTTCTTTCACCATCGAGAGTTTTTTTATATTTTCTTCGAGAAAAGTAGAGGAAATACAAATACTTAATTATAAAGGCATAATACTAGTTTTGCCATTTAAAACAACTTTGCTTGTTACGTAGATGTCTTTTATTGGAAAATTATATTGCTAATAAATCTTAACCTTTGGAAAGCCTTCTCTCTTTGCCTTCTAGAGTTCTTTCTTTCCCCACCTTTTTAGTAAGAATGGCGGTAGAGTCTAGATTTGTTTTAGTAAGAATGGCGGTATAAGTCTAGATTCTTGCAAGATCTTGTTTGTTTTGGGTCTCTCTTTTTACAGTTCTACTGTGAGTTTCTTCGTCTTTATTTCAATCATTGGTTCTTTCAACTAGGTATAGAGACCTTCGTTTGTTTGCCTTTCTTGTACATTATTCTTTTATCTTCTTCATGAAAGTCTGTTTTCCATTAAAATAAAAATGAAGCTATTTCCATTTTTCGTTTGTTATGAGGTCATCAAAGCGTTAGCTATATAAAAATGTATATTTTGAGATCATCACATCTTTACATGTCTTGGCATTATCTTTCTGAATGGTTTCTAGGTTTCATCTAGAACATAACATTTCATGCATCCATAATCCTTGATAAATTGGTAAAAAGAGTGACATTTATTTTCTTCAGTTTTCTGCAAGCCTTTTCTAGACGGTATCTTACGTTTGGAAGGGTTCAGAAGCAAATAAAATGTGAGATAATGAATCTACAAACATCGAGTTCAGCTCGCAAAAGTTCAGTGGGCAGTGCCCCAATCATTCTCAACCAAGTATTCTTGAAGAGGAAGCTGAACAGTTTGCTGACATTGACGTGGATTTAGCTTAGTTAAGCCACAAGAAAAAAAATTGAGGAAATCAAAGATGATTTGACTTATGTTAGTGAGAAGAGTTCAAGTGTGAGCTTTGATTGGAATGTACACAAAGTTATTGATTAACGTGGTTAGTGAGTTTAGCCAATTAATCTAGCCTAGTAATGACTCTAGCCAATTAATCTTGTATGGTCATAGCTTCTGATTTTTAGGTCATTAGGTCCTTTTCATCGCTCCTAAAGAGCAATGGGATTGTAATATTTTGGATAGAATTTGAAATAATATTCAGTTAGAAAAATAATATAAGGTATGGTGATATATTAAAATATAAAATTTATTTTTAATTAAACTTAAGGGACACTTGAAAAAATGGCAAAATAAGTTATAATAATTAAGTCCATAGCACACACATTTTATTATTTGCAAAAATGACAAAAACGAAGCCCAACCCACACATTAAGAGGTAATGTCAAAAATTCCCTCGTTACTAATATACGTCTGATACACTTAATACCCCTTGATACATCTGATACTTCTTGATACACCCGATATATTTGATTGATACACTTGATGCACCTGATACTCTT
>JBBPDI010099183.1:0-10907 GCA_037974545.1 Cucumis variabilis | reverse complement strand
TAATATTTCAGCATTATTTGATATGGTAAAATCTGGAAAAGATAAAGAAAACAAAAGATAAAATAAAATAATATATGAACACTTTTTACATATTATATTATGATATAATGAGTGTATGTATTTATTGGAATCCAACCCTGCTGGGGCCAACTTCATTATATTATATCATCGTTTTATAAAGTGAGTTTAAAATAAGTGTTTTTCAAATGATCATATATAATTCTTTTCACCAACTCAATGATCACCTAAAATATATATATTATATGTAGGCTTAAGGAGTTCTACTCACAAACATTAAAAGTTTCTGCATATATTTTCATGACACAAATGATTGTTGTGCTCATACATTATTGAAAATATCAAAAAATTCTTACGATATATCCAAACTCTTCGTAGATTATGAATATTAGTTAATTTAAATTTTACTATACAGTGTCTCGCAATTGTAAATATAGCAATCTGACTAAAAGTATTATCAAATATAACATGATGCAAAAAAGAATTTATATTTTTGAAAAGACATAGGTAAAAGTTAGATATCAAAGCAAGAAGCAAGTGATTAATGATAGAAGAAATGTTTACAGACTTAATTTTCAAAACAAAATAATTATCGAACGAAGTCTGGTTGAAATAAATTCAAATAAATTTTGGTTTGGAAAACAATAATAAAAATTATAACTAACTATAAACAATTTTTTCGTTTTTATAACATTGATTCATCTCTCCCTGGACAATAATCATCAATTTATGTTTCAATTAACCCCATGTTTTTTAACTTTTAAGTACAATCATTATAGTTTAGTTAAACTTCTAAAAAACATTGTTATTGCTACCAAGTAATTGATGTGTCACACCTTGTTGACAAACCAATAATTAAGTTTGTGATATTATATTAACTCTCTCACATCCACTTCTCGGCTCTCACATCCCCTTTATTTTTATTTTTTCAAAGATTGGAACCTTAAGCAAAACATAACATTGAGTAGAATAAAAAAATAAAAAAAGTAGAACTTGCATATTGGTGTTAACATTGAGGATATTCCCACAATAATTAGTCTATGATAATAATAATTTTTCCAATTTAACGACTGTGTTTCCACAATTAATCAATTTAATTAATATGGTAAATCTAGAGACAGTCATCCAATTATAGAAGTTACATCATTATTCCATATATTAAAGAAGATAGAAATTTTTAAAAGGCTGTCTTATTAACTACAAGGGGTGGGGATAATTATTGAACCTAAGACCTCTTGTCTTCGAAAACATACAAATATGAGTTGAGCTGAACTCATGTTGATAATTAATAAAATTTTAATTAACGACAAACACTAAAGCAATTCTCTTTTTAAAAGTTCAAAGCTAAAATTGAAACGAACATTTAATAAGTTTTAGAATCAAATAAGAACATGATACAAAATTGTGATGTAAACCTCATAATAATAATAAAAAAAAAAGTGCATGCAACGTAAAGTAGATGATACAAATATATATAGATTTTCATGCAACTTTGTTTGAGTAGAAAAAAAGAAGAAGAGACTAAAATTGTCTGTCACATGCGATTTTCAAAATTCAAATCATATATTGTAGAGAGTCCGTTTGGTAATTCATTCCTTTTATGTTTTTAGTTTTTCTAAAGGGAAACTGTAAAAAAAAAAAAACAATTTTGACAAAATATTTACAACATATAACAAAAATTTCAAATTCTATTAATAATAGACGTTGATAGCCACTGATATGTTTCACATTGATAGATAGTGATAGAAGTCATCGATGGCTATCATTCATAGAATTCAAAATTTTATTATAGTCGTAAATATTTTAATTTATTTTGTTATTTTAAAAAAATGTCCCTATAAATGTGTTTTTGTAACTAATTCTCTTTTTTATTTTTAAAACAAGATTTTAAAAAAAAAATTAGAAAGGAAAACTGAAAATGAAAGAGAAAGTTTAATTTTTGTTTTTAAAATTAGTTACCAAACAAATATAGTTTTTGTTTTTAATAAACAAAAATTTAAAAAACAGAAAAACAAATACCAAAATTTGAAATGGTTACCAAATGAGACCTAAATAAATAGGGCTTAAAGCAATCTAGTTACCTTCAATTTTGAGACCCACTAGGATTAATGACATAAATGAACAAAACATTATCATAGCCTTATACGAACAAATGCTCCATTTGACATAAAATCTTGAATCAACCACACCTAGTGATCGTTATATTGTTAAACTAAAAAATTAAAAGAATTGTAAAATAAAAACGAGTGAGTTTTGATAATTATAATAAAGAAAAATTGCATCAAATGACAAAAACATTTAGAAGAAAAAAAAAACAGCTCATGACACTAATATTTTGCATATTGCTAATATGACAAAATTAATGATATCAGACGGTTATTACTTTTAAATTTATTACTTTTACCAATTTAGATAATATTGTAATATGGACTTTATTATTATAATTTTTCTTTTACTATTTTTTGCAAGAGTCACTGTAATTTAAAAAAAAAAAAAGTTTTCAAAGTTTTAATAATGAAGAGACATCATTTCAAATTCACCAACTCCTCAACACAAACCCTAAGATTATTAATTTCATAAAATTTGAATAAAAAAGTAAGAATCAGTTAAATTACAAATTAGTTAGAATTTAGGCCACATTTACCTCACTACAAACTTTATAAATCAAATGAAAATTAAGCTCCATTTAATTGGTGTTTACTATTATGAAGTTTGAAAATATTTAGGAACAATCCAACTACGATTACGCACAATATAATTGATGCCCATTGCAATTATTATTGATCATCCTTAGAATTAACAACCACTTACTCCATTATCTAATATGATAAAACCCTCATACGTAGTTGTTCTATGATTTGATAAAATAGACCATATGATAAGTTTTACATAAATAATTGTCTCCCAAAATTAGAATGGATTAACTTTCAAATGAAAACTAAAAAATTCACAAATTTCCAAAAAAGTAAAAAAGTTTTATGAAACAAGAAATTTATAGAAAAAGTTTTCTTTTTTTTTTTTTGTTATTTTCGAAAAGATTTATAGACTGTACGAATAGTCATGTATTAAATTTTTTTGAAGAGACATGTACGTTTAAGAAACAATGCAACAACTCTACTCGAATCGTCACACTCCCTTTATTCCATTACTAAATTTACAAACACCCAAATGAAAACTAAACCCCAAACCATTAACAACCTCTATCCCTTCGCAAAAACAGTTTTAACCAATGGCCACAAATAATAATAGATTAAAAATAGAAACAATAATTGTTTAGAAACCCTTGAATACCCACAAAATTACCAAATCTCCCCAAAATTTCTCTCTTATATAAAATCCATTCCAAATCTCTAAACCCAAACTCTTCTGTTCCAATCCCCAGAGGGGAACCAGAACAGAAAAGAACACCCACCACAGAAAATCCGCCATTGAAGCTCCTCGTTCCCCTCCGGAAGTCGAAAATCCAACCATCATTCCCAGGCTGTTGATCACCCCATGTGATCGCGTCACTGGCATCTAATTAAAAAAAAAAAAAAGAATAACAAATTACAAAACAAAACAAAAAAAGCCCTCATCAATCCTCCCACACATATAAATGGATCCAATCAGGTCAGAACGGAAACAGTCGAAGACGAATTGCAAGACACCCACCTCGAAATCGGCAATGGTGGAGACGGAATTCGACGATCTGAAGAAGAGTGCGCATCTGTTAATGTCACCGACGGCGTTGCCGAGGATGACGAAGTCGCGGAGCACTAAATCGAATTGTCTCTGTTCTCCAACCACTCACATTGGATCTTTCCGATGCCGACGCCACCGGAGCACCTCCATATCCCGCGGGGGGTCGGTTGGGTCAAACCTGTCGGATCTGAGTCAGAAATCAGAGTCGATAGAGGATTAATTTGTGAAGGTGAGTAGAGATTTGAGTTTTTGTTGTTGAGGTTTGTGGAGAAGCTTCAATTGGTTTATGGTTGCAAAAAGACTTTAATTAATTTGCTTTTTACTATTACTACTATGTATGTCTCTACACATTTTATATTTTATAATTATATTCTGTTTTTCTACCTCCAAATTCTTTTGAATAAAATAATATTAAAATTAGGACTACAAACGAAAATCAAATCCAATGAATCAAAAACCATTCTTTCTTTTAATTACAGCAATATATTAAACACAATCTAGCTGGAGTGAATTTGATTTTGATTCTTGTAATTTGAACATTCTTTTTCAATAAACACACAACCATTCATTTTAATATACAAATATTAATTGATGGAAGTTCAATCAAACTAAAATTAAGCTCAAGCACCCTAGCAAGCTAACTTCTCCAAAATTGCATTATTAAGTATGAAAGGCTTACAAGTTGTGACAATTGATGACGGATAGGATTTGCTTACTTCTCAACATTTGATTATTAACTATCCATTGTAATTAGTTCACGAAAGCTTCTAATTTATTCTTGAAAGCAAAAGGCTAAAATGAATCAACAAATAGGTGGCACTCAGAATAACTTGTCAATCAATCAAAATGTATTCTATTAAAAAGAGGAACAAGATCAATAGATAGATGCTTATGAAAGAAAATTCAACATTAATAATAAAAACAAGTTCTTTCAAAGAAATCAACAACCTAAAATATCCTATTACCTTGACAACTCACACCGATGATGTCTTCAAAACAAAAATAAGGAATACAAGAATGAAACTCAAAAACTTAAATAGGGGAAGGAAAAGATCTTGGATTTAGAAAAGGTAGAATGGAATGAGATTATTATATTGAAAATGAGAAATAGAGCTCTATCTATAGTTGCAAGATAGTGTATGGAAACATTAGGACGCTAGCTCTAAATAATCTCACCAAGTCATTCGTCGTGCACAATATGTTCTGTCTATTGCTTAGTGTTGCAACGCTATAAGGCAGTGTCGTGACACTGACTTCTTCGATCACCTACTACTTTGCGTGGGAAGCAAAGCTTCCTATGCGATGCTGTCTTGGTTCTAGGGGCAATTTCATAATTTTGTCATTTTCTTCAATTTTGCTCCAAATCGACTTAGTTCCCTTTAATTGATAGGTTCATTTCTTTTCAAACCAACCAATAAACCAATAAAATCATGGAGCGAACTTAAATTAAGTCGAGAAATAAAGCTGTTTTAGTAAGTAATCACTATTTTCTTTTTGTGTGATAGAAAAGTGGAGAGCACATAAAGTATCACTCATTAATTATATCGAAAGCCAATCACTAAAGCATGAGAGATGACTGGGATATATTAGACTCATTGTTTGTAATATCTTTTTAAAGCAATGCATTAAATTTCAATATATAGTTTATATTAAAATACAATAGTCATTAATGGAGTGAACTTGTGTATGTTAAATTACAAACTTGTTTAAGAACTTTTTTTTTTAGCTTCATATCTATTTCGTCTTTTAATTTTCAAAACTTTAATTTTTAAATAGGTTTAAGAACTCAATTTTGGTTCATGAACTTAAAAAAGTTAGCTTTTTAAAGTTTTAATGTTATGTGTATTAAGTTTCTTTAACTTTTTATTTGGTATCTTGGAGATATCCAATATTTTCTAAAATTCACGAATCAATCAAGATTTCAATAGATTTATTAGACACATAAAATTTATATTTATATTTGTACGTTAAATATAAAATTCAAAATTCAGAGAATGAGATATTACTTAGCTTGTTAGACATTTTTAAGTTAAAAATTTAAAATCCCAAGTAGATGATTTTTTTTTTTTGAAAATTTCATAAATATATTAAATAAGTTTAAAAGTTTAAAGACCAAATTAGTAGTGATAACAAACCAATATGTCATTAAATATAAACGAGCTCAAAATATTATTCGAGCCTTTATTTTGAATTTTTTCTCATTTTAATTTATGTAACAACTTTAGTTATAAACTTTAAATTTACGCTTATGTTAGTTTAGCATTACCCATTATAAATTTTGAAAATATATTTATATATTATCTTGTCTTCAACTAAAATTATTATCATTATTTATCTAATTAAGTTGGAAGCTATATAATTAAAAGGATCTTTTAAAAAATATAACAAAGTGGCATAAAATATTTACACGATCTCTCCACCATTTTTTTTCAAGATTGTTTGGTATATCATTTATCTTTGAAAAATAATCGTTTATATTTGAAAAATAATGTTTTATATTTGAAAAACGATTGTTCGTATTTAATCGTTTAAATTTGACTATCCAAATATAAACTATTTTTTTATGATTTGTTGTACATGATCGTTTAGATTTGGAACAACCAAATAACAATTTGAAATAAAATTTTAAAAAATAGATCTTTTATATTTTGTACATCTTGAACCAAACCTGAAATATTTTGGAACGAACAAAAAAACGGCAGAAGAGGAGGAGAAGAAAAAAGGATGAAAATGAATAACAAACCTGAAATATTTAAACAAAATGATAAGTTTCATGAGTTTTTTTATTTTGTTAGACTGGTAGTAAATATTTTGTAGGTTTGTTATATTTATAAAATTTAACCTATTTAAAAATATATAGACTTAAGAAACTTAAAGTAGAAGGACCAAAAAAAGGATAATAACTGAAGATTTTAATTTATTTGAACAAATTAGGTTGATTTAAATAGTTTTTAATTTCTTTTATATATATATATATATATATATAGTTTCAATTAAGAGTTTTCTTTAAAAAAAAATATAATAAAGTGGCAAGATATTTACACTGTACAGAACAAAACATAAAAAGTCTACCGACCCACTATAGAAATTACCAAAAATGCCTCTATCAACACAATTAATTTGACACGCACAATATATTTGGTAAACGCTAAACGATTGGGTACAAGATCGAACAATTTTTTTCTCAAGATTCATTGGCTACATTATGATTTTTTTTATCGTTTACCCAAATCTAAACCAACCAATATTCCAACTATTTTAGTTTTTAAGATTCTTTATATTTGATACACGATCTTGAACCAAAACAATAGTTTGAAAGAAAAAAATGAAAGAAAAATGATAGAAGAAGAAGAAAAAAAGATGATGGAAAGAAAAGAAAAATTGAAGAACGAAGATGAAAAAGAACGACAAACCTGAAATATTAAAAAAATTGGTCCATGTACTTTTTGATTTTGATAGAAGAACCATAAATATTTTAGTGTTTGATTATATTTATGAAAATTTTCATTCAATTAATTAATACAACATTTTTATTAGACTGAGACCCGAACTCATTCCTATATTAACATTTAAAAAACAGAACTTTGGTATTCCAAGTTGCAAATTTAATTATCTTTTGTATGGGAATTATATCTCTACCCCTTTCTTTCTTTCTTTAGGCGTTATCCCTTTGCTTCTCTTGTATGTAATGTTTTATTATTAATGAAGGGGATGATGAGAATGCTAAGGAAATGCACATCTAGTGAAGATGTTTAAGTGCACCTGTTGATCCATTGTATCATTTTCAAAAAGAAAAGTTGCAAATTAAAAAAATTAATATATATAAAAGAAAGAAACTAGCATAATTTTTTGGAGCCCTGCAAAAGTAGCAAATTTTTTTTATGATAATAGAATTCATACCACTACATTTTCTAATTTGTAAAACTAACAAATTTAAAAGTCGATAACTCTATAATTACCGTCTGATAGCTTTATGATGACCGTCTGATATCACTAATTTTGTCATATTCGCAATATAAAAAAAATAGGTGCCCACTACTAGAAAAATGGGTTTTAACGACACTACTAATCAAGACATTGTGTTGTTGAAAATATAAAAAGGGGTAAGGTGAGATAAATTGTGTCGTTGAAAATAAAAATACGGATTATTTCTTGACACAGTCTAATTCGTTTTGACACAATTTTTAGGTGGTTAATTAACGATAATTTTTTTGTGATTAAAAAATTTTCTAAATAAAAAAACTTCAAATTTTAAAAAATTTTAATTTCCACTCCCTCACGCAATTAAAACTAAATAAAAACTCCAAATTTTCTCTCAAGCAAAAATGTTGTCATCGAACGAAGCCTTAATGTAAATTTTTCTCGATCTACCAAAAACGCAAAAAAAAAAAGCTCTTTAAACAAAGTGGACTACCGCGTCGTTGAAAAGAACCCTTGCTTTCCAATTTTCTGCCACCCGTCGCTGTCGATTCCACACTCCAGCCACTACCGTCGTTGCCACCACAACAAGACTTCGCCAACAAACCCACCAATCTAGCCACTACCATCGAATAAATTTATTTAGAAATATGAGTTTTAATGACACTTGAAATCAAGAAAAAAAGGGGTGGAAGAGTAGGGTGTTTAAGAATATGGGTTGAACCCGAATAACCCGGACTACCCAACCCATATTATAAGGGTTGGGTTAAAAAATTTTGATTTTTTTGGGTTAGGTTGGGTCACGGGTTGGAGGGTTGAAAAATTCGGTTCAACCCAACCCAACCTGAATTAATATAATATATATATATATATAAAAAGAAAAATAATAATAAGAAGAAATATATATATATATATATATATATATATATATATATTATTTAATAAAAAACAAATTAGGTATAGAAACTTTGAATTTATTGTATGAAATTTTGAAATTATGTAGGTTTGAAATTTAAGTGTAGCAATTTTGAACTCTTATAACCATTAGAAAATAGAAACGAATAAAAAAAGTATACAACCCGACAACCCAACCCAACTCAACCCATATTTTACGGGTTAGGTTGGGTTAGGTTGGGTTAGAAATTAAATTCAGGTTATTCGGGTTGACAACCCAAATAACCCGAAAAATATGGGTTGGGTTGAGAATGTCTCCCAACCCAACCCGATTTCACCCCTATGGGAGAGAATAAAATGTGTTGTTAAAAAAATGCGAAATTTTTTGTGACACAATTTTTTTGACACAAATTGAGCTTTCTTGACACAATTTTCGCATCGTTAATTAACGACATAAATTATTTGTCATAAAAAATTACCTAATAAAAAATCAATGTTTTCCTTCATCCGTACGCTTTCTGATTTTTTTTTAAAAAATTGACGCTTTCATTCCTCTTGCGAACCACAACTGAAAAAAACCCTTACTTCATCCCATATCCTAACTGTCTTTCTCTCTCGCAAATGCTCTCCAACGATGTTTCCCCTCTCTCACAAACGCTCTTCACGACTTTCGCTCTCTCTCACAAGCTCTCGGCCTGCCATTTGAAGGAGCTCACCAAATTTGCAGGTAATTGAAGAATCTGTGGACCATGAGATCGATCAAAATCTATTTATGAGTTAGTTTGATTAGATTATTAATTTATCTTTTGAATTATTGTAAAATCTTTACTAAGAATGTAATTTAAATCTTTCTAAATATATGTGGGTAAGTTGAATAATATATTTAATTTATGTATATATCCATCATTTATATGTTAAAAAATGTGTTGTGACTTAAAAAATAACAATGTCAAACAAGTAACAAAATATAATCAGGAACAATATTGTAACTATCGTGGATTGGCCTAGCGGCAAAAAATAATTTATCTGAAAGATCATGAACTAAATTTTTTAGTAGTGCATTGTGATGTTTTTGTTATTTAATGTAATTTCTCTGATTCTTTTAATTTTTTTAAAAATTTTAGTACATTAAATTGATAAGAAAATCTAAAGAATAAAGAAAATTGAAACGGAAGCAAACAAATTGCTCAAGGAAGGGTGATCTTTTAAGCCATACACTTGAATAATGCTAAAAACTACAAGCATGAGATATGCCAAAACATGCGTAATACAATTATTCTTGCGGTGAGTCTATAGAAAATTAAATCAAATGATAAAACCATTTAGATGGATATGTCAAACAGTGTCAACAAAGTTTTGAATTTGATTCATGTATTTAACATTCCCAACCCGAACTTGGAACTAGTTTTGATTCGAGGAGGGAAAATGGCCAACCTCAAGAGTTTTGGAAAGACCAATAAACATGACAATGACCCAACAAGCTTCCCAGGTCTGTGAGAGTAATAAATAATGACACTCCATAGATATAGTCGTAATAACATCGTCATTCCCATTGTGAACAATGACATCAATATCCAAAAGAAATTTCATATGAATTACAAAAGCTCCATGAGATAAAATTAGAAGTAATGCATTCACTACAAATTAAGCTTTTGATTTCAATCTAAAAAATTGGGAACAAATGTACAATGTCAAGCGAGTAAAAACAAGTGGAACTTTAAAGTCAGTTTTCGACTGACATTATATATACATTTTAGTTAATGACACTTCAATGTTAGTTTAAAACTGATGTTAAAGACCTCATTTAAATTGTGAAACGTCCCTCTTTCTTTCTTTTTATGAAATGATTCCCTCTCTCACACACAATTTTGGACCAGTCTCCCGCGTGCTCTCCCCATCTCACCTTTCACCATCTTCGTTTTGCTCACACTTTCATTCGACGCCTCACCATCTTCATCAGGTCACCATCTCTATCGCTCTCCTTTCTCCAAAACTATGTGCAACTTCGTTCTATTTGATAGCTCAAACGTTTGTGTGCAGATTTGAGACGTCGACTCCTTCTCGTGGCATTGAGGTAAATTATAACTATGACTAATAAATGTGAACGGTAATTTTTAAAAATTTTCAATAAATAAAAAATTATTAGTATTGACAGTCATAAAAACGTATATGTAATGTTAGAGAAACTTTGGATCGACATGAAAAATGACCAACGGTCATTAAAGATGTTCAATGTCCGTCGAAACCTGACATTAAAGTGATTTATAATTTCGGATGAAAACTAACAATAAATTGACAAATGGAAAAAATTGAAGAAGAGGATTGTACGTTAGAAGAAGAGAGAGAAGAGAGTGAGATTATATATAAAAGAGAAAAATTTAACTAAAAAAAAAAAA